>JAODVM010088761.1:0-16732 GCA_025400095.1 Phenganax marumi | reverse complement strand
TTGCCTTCTATTAGACAAAAAACTTATGATCCAGTTGATGATATATGGATTGATATTGACTGCTTTTAGTTTCTCACTGAGAATGTCATGTGGGACAGAATAAAAGGCTTTTACAAAATCAAAGGATATTACTCGAACATGGTCAGCTCCCTCATCTAACCACCTATACCAAGCAGCTTGTAAATATCAGCTTGTAAATATCATAAATCGAGTCAGTCTATCCACTCAAGTTTAACCATATATCCTCACCAGGGGCGTAACTCCTGGGGGTGTGTGGGAGGGTGTGACACCCCACCAATATCCACTAAGGCGATTTTGTCGGGCAAAATTGGCCAAAGCACTGGAAAATATCGCGCAAAAAAGTCTTATCGCTGAGTTCAAAAGTCTTGTCGCTGAGTTCGATTTTTGCAATTGCAATTGGAAAAATTGAATATTTTTATTTTAAAACAATTGTTAGAATGTATTGTTAGTTTCTAGTAAAAAACTGTTTTCCTGTTGGAACGTGATGCTGTGTCATGTCATGTGAAAACCTTTTTAACACCCATAAATTTGACAGTGATATTATAGTAACGGTTTTTGTGCCTATACATTATAGAACAATACTGTGCAGCATACTGTATATAATTATGAAGTGTAAACATAATTTTTGTCGGGCAAATTTTGATTTACACCCCCCTAACGCTGATACCCAAGTTACGCCCCTGATCCTCACTTGGCACTCTCAAGAGGACATCTCTGTCATCAGTTATCGATGCCACAAATTGTGAAATATAAATTATAAAACATTAGCGTTTGGAGTATTCATTTGAACTCGCAACGAAAGAAAGGCAATCCAGAAAGACTTCATCCTACATTGCATGGTAACTCTGACGCTAAAAAATTACGTAGTAACCATTCAAAGTCTTACTGTTACGATATCATGATCAACCCATTGCAAGAGATTAAAACGTTGAATATATATGTCTTGAAATCAGAAATATTGCCAATTCATTACAACAAAACACACCAAGATTGAATTTGAAATCAGAATCAGCACACTTTTTGGGGATGGTGCTGACAGGTTTAGGGAGCTGGGAAATGAAATTTTGGTGCTAGCTTTAGTAGATTTACTTTTAAAATTGACATAAAATTATCTTTTTGAATGATTAGTCAAACAAGATAAGTCTTCAAATGACAGTATGATATCACAATCAACCCAATGAAAGAGATTACGACATTGAATATGTCTAAATTGAGAAATATTACCAATTCATTAACAACAAAACACCAGGATTGAATTCGGAATCAGCATAGTTTTTAGGAGGGGGTTGCTGACAGGTTTAGCGAGCTGGGGGGTGACGTTTCGATACTAGCTTTAGTAGATTTACTTTTAAAATTGACATAAAATTTTCTTTTTGAATGATTAGTCAAACAAGATAAGTCTTCAAACTTCTGAATATTTATAATTGACTGCTAACCATACATATTGTGTCTATTTTGAATTAATCACTAATATATATGCATCCCTCTTGCATCCTCTTTGGTCAAGGTCACAATCCATTATGAAAATAAACTTCTGACGATGTTTCAATATTTAGCAATTATAAAGCCAGTTGTATGTTAGTTATCGTAATGAAAACTAAAAATGTTTAAATTGTGTGCACAATGAAGCAATGCAGCTTTGTTACATCAGTGAAAAAAAGATGTTTAGTTATGACGCCTGCTTTGAAATATTAGGGGCACTTTCCTTAATTGTGTTAGTGACTCCTAGTTATTTAGGTTGCCTTCCATAATTTGTTCCTACAATCGTTTTCATCAAATGCAGTGTGCTCGTCTAATTGCTTGACATTGATTGAATGAATATCCACTGACCTACTGTCTTCGTGTGTCGGAATCTGAGGGCCTTTATTCGTGCCTTCATTCAGTTCGTGATGAGAAAAATTTGATGCTACTTAATTTACGTCGCTGTTGTATTGTCCTCTGCTTGTAAATTTTGGTTGTTTTGTTTACTTACAGTACTTGTTTCGCGTAATATTATTTCTGTGTACTATTTCAAGTAAGCTCTTTTTGTTGGGTTTTTCTTGTTCCAGTAGAGTCGATGTTATTATGGCAACGTCCAACGATTTGCAAGAACACGCAAACTTTACGAGGCTTAGTAGACTTTTAGTCGACAAAGGAACTGAAGCCTTAAGAACCACTCTGGATGCCTGCGTACATCAATCGTTTCCTAACATAACTACATTTCTCAATGGGAACAGAAAATCGCTTCTGAGGTTAAGATATAGTATTATCAAAGATTTGCAATGGGATTTACTTTTCCCTTCCTCTGGCAACCCACCAGATTCAAAAACGTTTGATGTGACCTTGCTCACTGTCCTTTTACGAAGTATTTGTTGGCGATCCCATCCTCCTGCAACGGGCTGGGATACGATGCCTCCGGACACGGATAGGTCTCCACAAGCAAATGTCGTACGAATCAAATTGTTCAGAAATGAAGTTTACGCTCATGTCACCTCAACCCGAATAGAAGAAGCAACGTTTGAGAGTTTATGGCAAAAGATTTCTCAGGCATTGGTCGATTTGAATATTCCAAGAAAAGAAATTGATGATTTGAAAATTTCTGCTTTGGGTCCCGAAGAAGAAAGCTATGTCCGGAAACTAAAAGAGTGGTACTTGAGAGATGAAGATATCAAAAATATGTTGGATGATCTAAAGACAAATGTGGATGTTCAGTTGAAGAATACGCAACATTTGATTCGAATTGCCGAGGAGAACAGCGAAGTGATACGGCAGAGGTTTGAATGTCCAGAGAGAGGTAACAGCGAAGAAGTAATGTTACAAAAACTTGCAAAGCAGAATTTCAAGAGCAAAATAGCGAATAAAGTGAAGTCATTTCACCCAGGCACAAGAAAGTGGTTGCTAAAAGACCTCGACGAATGGTTTACAACGAAAGACGAGTCGAGTTTATTGTTATTAACTGCTGGTCCTGGATTTGGCAAAAGCGTGTTCGCAGCAAAAGTTTGCGAATTATATAGCAAGAATGGGAAATTGGGTGCATGTCATTTCTGTGATTTTAGCAACTCAAATCTAAAAGATCCCATGATAATGCTGCAGTCCCTTGCCAGTCAAATGTGCGAAAATGTTGCGGGATTCAAAGAACTGCTTATTGATCAGCTGAGGCGACATCACAGAGTTCATAATTTAAACGACGCATTTCAGATTTATCTACAAAATCCACTGGATGAGTTGGAAGTAGAGCCTTTCTTGATTGTCATTGATGGATTGGATGAAAGTGCGACCAACGAGAAGAGCGACATGGTGAAACTGGTTGCTGAGCACTTCCCAGGTTTGCCAAAGTCTGTGAAAGTTCTAATAACTAGCATACCAGAGCTGTCCTTGCAAGAACTTGACTGTGTTAAAAAAATTGATATATTTGACGATGGTGAGGGCAATGAATCAGATATTCAAAAGTATTTAAAGGATTGTCTTCCACCTCTTCCTCAATCCTCTGAAAGGTTTAGTGAATTCAATTGTATTTCTAGTATTGCAAAGGAGTGCGAAGGATCGTTTTTGTTTGCGTTCCACGTTCAGCACGAGTTACGACAACACAAAAATCTTGACACCATGACATTTGAAGAAATTATTTCTGCCCTTCGTCAGGGGTTGGGCTCTGTTTACCAAGCATACTTTCGACGCCTTGAAAGTGAGCTCAAAGCTGTGAAGAAAAAAGAAATTGATGTTGTTAAGCTTTTGGAAATCCTTGCTGCTCCCTTCGGACCGCTTCCAGTCAAGTTTGTTGCTCGAAAACTTGGTATGGATCTTGATCTCGATGATACAAAAAGAATCATTGGTAAAGTTAACGATGCAATTTCATGTTTGTTGTATGTTTCCAATGACTTGGTAACCGTTTTCCACGAGTCCGTTTGCGACTGGCTGCAAGCAAGTGGCTACGAAGACCATGAATATGCTGTTAAAGCCAGTTTTAGTAATAAACAACTTTGGTTGTTATGTAAATCGATTCTTGAAGAAGTAAAGGAGAATGTAATCTCGGGGATCGAGTTGAAGCTAACAAAAGAAGTGGAGCACGCTTTGGAGAATGGTTATGAGTATCTCATCACGAGTGGTTTGACAGATAGCTTTGGATGGCTGGTGGATGTGGTGATCGTGCACGTCTATTTGACCATATATCCCAAGGCTATGCTGTGGTTAAAAGAAGTATTGCATAAAGCTCTTAGTGGTGATGCAACTATCAGTCTTCGACTACGGCAACAAATTTCGTGGCATTTTGCTGAAATATGCAAATGGATGGAATTCCTGATGTTCACCTTCCCAGAGGTCGAATTTCCTTATCTGGAGACTGTCGTTGATTATTCCCCAGTAGGCTGTTTCACTGAAAGCGAAATAAAAATTGCTAAGTCGCTCGTGGCCAATGTTCCACGTTGTGTAAACCGTTATTCGTTCGGAGCGACAGCGATGAAAACACTTCTAGTGAAGCCTTTTCCGTCGCGCATTACTGCCATTGGTATATCCTCAAATAGACAATTAGCAGCTGTTGCAGATTCGGAGGGGAATGTCTTCATTTTAAGCTTACCAGAACTGGTCACAATATGGCAGTACTCCACTGGTTACAAAAATATTTGTTGTTGTGTTTTTGCTCCAAGCGATTCGTATCTTCTGTATGGGACGCTTGAAACTGTACTTTGCATTGAGAATAAAAAAGAAGTAACCTATTTTCAAGGCATAAAGGAAGAGTTCAAGTCGTGTGCTTTTTCTTCTAACGGTGAAAGATTGGTAACCAGCGATGGCTCAAACGCGATAAAGTTATGGGATGCTCTTCGGCAATCCTTGGTGTCTGTTCTTTATTCTGAAACTCCGCTAAACAGCTGCTGGTTTAGCAAGGCTGGATTATTTGTTATAGGCTCCATGAACTTTGCCGATGAAAACTCGATCTCTCAGTCTAGCTCCAGTGAATTGTTTGATGCGATTTCTGCTGTTGTTAAGTCGCACTGCGTGTGGAACGCCATTACATTTCAAAGAGTGGATGTAAGGACTTTGCCTATCAAGAAATCCAAAAAAAGAGATAATGGTGGAAGGAGTGAGATATGCAATCGCTGTAGTCGTCCACAGCATACAGGAATAATGGATTTCAACCGGCCACAAATTTCAAGATTCCTTGAGCCATCTTCCATACAGCGGCGTTCTTGGCAACCACTTCAAGGAAGAAGAATATTTTTTGGAATGTACAACAATATGGACTCCATTTTTATTTTCTTCAGAGAATCGTTGTGGGTATATGAATGCATACATTTCACAGCATTAGCAGCGTGGGAAATGGCTAATCCACTATTACCTACAGTTCGTTTTGATGACTTAGGGATAATTGGGTTTGATGACTACTGCACTTGCATTGTTGACGTTGCCTGGATAGCAAGTGATGCGTTGTTGGTCTCTACGGATGGATATCTAATAGTTTTCAGCAGCGAGATGCTAGATGATTACTTGCGCGCTTGGCATCCAAGGCGTGTTCTTTGGTGTTCATTTTCTCCGGATAGTACTCGACTTGCCACTTGTTGTTCAGATGGGTTTGTCATTTTATGGAATGTCAGTACATGCCAAGTTTATCAACGAGTCAGGAACAACGTTGGAACGTCTTTGGCTGCCTGCTGTTGGTCGAATGGTCACCTGTTTGTTTTTCTTCTAACTGAAGAAATTCCGAAAGTGACAAAATATCTTATTGATGAAAACTTTCAAATCGACCTAACCAAGGAGGAATCTGTATCACTGTGCTGTCTTGTCAACGAGTTTGAAAAGTTTTCCAGAGTAATCGACTTTTCACAAGGTTATCTGAGTTTTGAAACTGAGTCAGTTAAGGTCCTCAATATCAACAAGATCGACAATCTAGAACTCGCCATCTTGCCGGGAAGTTGTTCTATGCCAGGTGTTGCAATTTCGGCTGATGCTTCTGTTGCTTTTGGTGCCGGTCCTGCTGTTTTTGATGCTGCTGACAGAAGAATTCCACGGGGACATGTAATACTTTGGAAGAAAAGCAGTTGTTATCCACTGGAGTATGAAGAAATTGTTGACCGCGACGTGGACGTTCCGTTTTCTGACGATGTGCTTTGTTGTTTCAGTAACGATCGCAAATTTGCTGTAGCCGTTGCTTTGACTATTGGCCATGATAATGTTGTTGTTGTTGTTGACGTAGATGCTTGCACTGTGGTCATCAAGAGTGATATTTGGAGAGGTTGGTCGCATTTGTCGAAAATATTTTCTACAAACATGACTCTAATCATTGGAGGAGAGAAGTGCATAAAAATAATTGATATGCAGAGTCTAAGGGAAATTGAATCTTCATTTCAGCGTTGTCTGAGCATCGATTCACTAGATGTATCAAAGCTTTCTCCCAACGGAAAAGTTATGGCAGTTCCTAATGTAACTGGTGGAATGGAATTCTTTCGATTGTCCATCCCTGCAGTATCGAGAATTTCTTGAATCTAGCTGAAACAGGCCAACAAGTTATTCCTCTGAAGAAGATGAAGAAGGTTTTAACGAATAAATTGGGGCTCTTCACTTGGCGGCGGGACTTATAACACTTTTTGTGGTTTTCATTCGAATGAAACAACGAGACAAAGTTGAATTTTGAAAATATGTCGGGAAGCGGTTGGACTTTACTTAGAGCTGGTCTAAAATGGAGAAGTAAGACGTCTCCTTCCCTCGGCTAGTCTGGGAGTTCACCCTGGGCAAGTGATAGCACTCCCTAGCCTCCCAAACCAGGGTTACGGTTTCCCGGTTTGTCTCTTACAAGTGAAGCCACCACTCTAAGAACAGTAGCCGAGTTTATGACCTGTTTCACAGTTTTTCTCTTGAACTAAACTGAACATGAACAAGAAAGGTTCTAGTTAGAAGAAAATGAAGTTGCTAGCTTATGATGGTCTTATCCTCCTTCCCAGGGAGTGGAAGAGGAACCCGATTTCATATTCACGATGGCCAAGTGAAAAAGCCTCCGTATCAAGAATGATAATGGTCTTGAAAGAATATCTTAACGAGTGTTTTTGATTTACTAAACACGATTATGTTGTATGGTATAAAGATACGCGAGGAACATGAGAAAGATAACATGATGATGATTGAAAATCAAGGAAACAAGATGATTTTGATCGAAGGCAGAAAAAGAACAATGATTTCCAGACACTAATCAATATTGATTGATGCAGATATTGAAGGTCACAAAGATCGTCACGATGATGCGAGTAATTTTTGAATCATAATGATTATGGTAGATAGTAAAGTTGATCGTTGATAATGATTTTGATCGAAGGTGAAGTCAGCGCAATGATTTTTAGACAAAAAAGCCAGTATTGGTAGATGCAGATACTAGAGATCGCAACAATTATAGGATTAAATTTTGAAAGATAATGCTTATGATGGTAAAGTGATCGTTGATAATGATATTTAAAGTATAACCTCTCACGGGGTTCCTCCATTGCGTCTGGCTCAACTTTAAATCCAACTTCAAATCTTTTCACTCAGCAGATGTTACAACTGAAGGGCTTTCAGTCGAAAGGCACAGTATTTTTCTTAAGTTTTTTAAGGCTATTTTAGACGTTCTTGTTTTGTTTAAACGTAATACAAAACGTATTCTTGCTCGCGAATTTACCGTCTGCACAAATTTTAACTAAGTTTAGTAATTTAGAGCTGAGTTATAATTTTATGTACAGTTATATAGAATGTGAACTGTGAAGAAATTAATAATCAATTACCGTTTCTCACGACGTCATTTTTTGGGTACTTTTCGTGAAAAAAATGTGTCAAAATCAGAAAAATCTGAAAACCGTTGTTCAATAATTGAACTGTAAGTGAACTTATAAAAGTTTATTTACAAAACCTATATTTATTGATTATAATCTCAGATAGTACCCCAAAAATGGCGTCATGAGAAAAGGTAATTCCACGAATACACAACTTTTAAAGACGTAGTTTAGAGTCGCATTTTCGTCAAACTTAAATCTTCGAAGAAAACGCCTTCTTTCTCAAGAATTTAACATTTAGTTAAAGTTTTACCCAAGAGTTAGGATATGCTTGTTGTTCTAGGGACGGTTAGACATTGAATTCTCGAGTAACAATATGTTTTTGTATTAAATTCGGCGAAAATTATTTGACTGAAAATGGCATCTTCATTGAATCTGATGAAGTGACCTTGTACACAAAATTTTAATTAACTAAGTTTAGGTAACATTTTAAAGCTGAATTATAGTTTTGAGGGCGTTGGACGGTCAAGTCTCGAAAAATTAATTTTGAAAATTAAATTCGACGTCTAAACTAAGTGATAAGTGAAGATATTGAAGTTGACAGGATTGTCAAACTAAAGTGGTTTCAGGTCGAAGACAATAATTGAAAGGTAATGAATTTGTTGAAGATCATGGCGACAATCTATGACAAACCGATGACATCAATAATAACGATAATTCCTTTAAAATAGTAAAGCAAGAATGTTGATCATAATACTGAAATAATTTTGACGTTTTTACAATTTTTTTTAAATTACAATGCAAAAAAGAGTCTGTATCGAGGTCAGGGATTGTGCACATTTACAACTACCAATGTTGGTTATTGAAAAATAAACGATAAATTGTTATTTTAAATGTATTCCAAAAAAACAAAGGGTTTTACTTACCCAATGAATGTGATCATCGACGGCCTTAAGGTAAATTTTACGCCTTCGAGATTCACAGAAAAATCAAAACAGACACTATAGTTTTCCTTGTTTTGAAGCCATTAGTTCCTATCCCGGGCTCACAATATAAAATTTTCTTGTCCATTCCAAGTCTGCGAGTAATGTTTAAGATTTGGACAAATGAAGATTGTTTGGGGTAACACTTAAGAATCGTCGGGTTCCTCAAATGTTTCCTTGTTTTTTCCAACCGTGGAAAGCAAAAATCTTTCTCGACAAATTCAGCAATATTTTTTGTTTCCTTCCTGGTGAGATTTTTGTGCGTAGTTGAGCGAGAAGCACTGCTTAGTTCTTTTCAGTAGGCTATAAACTGGAAAAGACCATACGGATGAAATTTCTCCAAAAGGTCGTACACACGCATATACACATGTAACTGTATTGGTTTTCCTTTTTTGTGATTGTGAAATAAATTTTGTGAGATGATTTGGTCTTTTTTAAAGCAGTTGAAGCCTGTTGAACTCTCATTGCCTTCTAATGACATTTCAACGAAATTTCACCTCTCCATCAACACAATCTGAGAAAAATTTTGAGCATTTCTAGCGAATTTTATAACTGCAAAGCGGAAGCACTGAACACGAACAATCAGTGCCACTCTGTGTCAGTGCTGGTGTGAAAAGAATGTGAAATATTTTTGCTATTATGCACCTATCAGTTGTTTCCCCCACCCCTGGGGGCCGGGCTAACCCCCGGGCATTTGACATTTGTAAATTTTTCGTGTCAAAAGCTCGTCCCTCGGACAGAAAAGGCAATTCAATTTCCCCCTGGGTAAGGTTAATACCAAATTAAACTAACTACTATATGAAGAACTCCATAAGATTCTCCAAAAATTCAAAATTTAAGACGAACCACAGAAAAGCACGCCTAAGGAGATTTGTACGAAACCGGAAGTTATTAGCGCGAAACGTCAATTTACCCCACCCCCAGGCTGCTGTTTTCTGTCAATATCCCGCCCCCCGTGCTAAAATTTGCGATCAAATTCCCCTGGATTGCCCGGCCCCCCAGGGGTGGGGGAAACAACTGAACGGTTAATAACCGTTGGTGTTAACTGTGATCACATAATTTCTATAATTAAGTTAAAATATAAACACGTTTACTTAATACTTTGTTCTTAGTACTTTGCAGTTCATAACAGCTTCCACGCGCTTCGACATGCTTAGTATAAGTTTATTTATTACTATAGCTTATTAATATAGCTTATTGGAACGTCTTCATTGAATGACCTAAAAATTCTACTGACTGATGCTTTTGAAATATTGCGCTTTTTAATATAGCAGCACGAACGGAACACGCTTTTTTCTTCATCTAAATACTCTACAAAGCTTGCAATTTCAGAACATAGTTTTCCATGAAAAGCCAGATATGATTCAAATAAGTATACTGAGAATTTGCTCTAACAATGCGTGCGTGACCTTTCCTTGCATGTAGCATGATAGCTGCAGTTGAGGGGAAACGTCATATATTCGTGTTTGAAATGCACACGCTAAGCGCTACTTGTCCTAAATAGTACATGCATGCTAATGATAAATTGTTAAAGAGTCTAATTGTCCAGATAAACCAAAGCTACGCGGCTGCATTGTAAATATAAAGAAACGCAGAGATGCCTTACTTATAGCATTCACAATTCCTATTTAACAATAAGACCATACTAGAATTTTAACCGTCTTCAATTTCTTTATAAGAATTTCAAGAGGACATTAACAAACAATACTGGAATTAAACATTTTTTCCTTCACATAGATTGATTTGTAAAATGAAAAATCAGTATAAACAAATATTTAATTCGATAATGACAAACTAATGACTATAGCGATCAGACAATCTTTTGCGAAAATGGTTGGGACACCCACGAGATATACGCTGCTTAAAGAAGAAAACTGTTTATTTTTGCTATTCCCCCCCTTCCCCCCTTTCAATGTTAGGTACATTTGATGAGGGCAGGTCCACGCATAACAGAGACGTATTTTCTCCTCGAACATTGAAAAGGGGGGGTGCGGGGGGAATATTTTTTACAATTTTTATTCGATTTTTGGCGACTGTCCCAACAATTTTGAAAATAGGTACGCTTGCGTACATGTTGCATGCCATCTGAATTGATGATGCATTAATTTAGTGCCTACATCCTGCTCCAGTGCTGGCACTGACAGCACTGGAGCATGATGATGAGTTGTGAGGTGAATTGTAACAATAGCATTTTACAACCATTTGCAAGTGTCACCGGGTCTTTTCGACTTCCGAGTACACAAGCGTATACGCGCTGCAGGAGGGCCCCGACAACAAGCAGGATCTTTAGAATGTTGAACAAACGTGAATTCAGCTTGCAAATTTCGTATTACCTAATATTTAACCGACTATATCACTTCTACAACATCAGTTAGTGCTGAGATTTAGATGTTCTAAACACATTTAGGCCAAAACTAACTTGATATTACAGTATACTTTATATAGATATACTCGAGCAGGCATTTACATATGAGACGATGATTATTAATCATTACAACTAAAAGCAAACACAGGAACTAAAGCACAGGACAAGTGCCTCAACAAAGCATTATAGCATAGCTCAGGAACTGAGACAAGCCAGCAACTAAATTTAGGGTTTACTTTCACAAGCTTCCGTTAAACGCGCCGTCAAAGCAAGGCTTGAAAACGTTATAACTAGCATCTGTGATGTCTTGAAGGTCGTAACTTTTAGTTTTGACGCCGCGATTTATGTAGTTTTGAGAACGTGTATTTAGCTGTACTGTAGCGCTTGTAATGCGTAAAATATCTTCGTTTCGATGTTTCTTACTTTTTATCAACCGAATCCAGCTGAGAATTTTTATTTTACTCAAATTAAAACGCTACAACTACATACACGTTCTTAGAAGTGGATGAATCACGGCATCAATATTAAAAGTTAGGCACTTCAAAACATCACGTTTCAGATGACAAATTTGCTAGTTATAACTTTTTCAAACGTTGTTTTGACGGTGCGCTTAATTAAGGGCTTGCAAATGGTTGTAATGTATATTAACGGCGAACAGAATAATTTTCCTTGTGCTTGCTTGACAAACATAGCATAATATAAATTATGCGAATTATGCTCGTAAAAGTTGTCGGAAAAACTCGGTAGTTGTAGTACTTTACGTATCTGCCACGTGATTGACCACCGCACGGACACTCACCCAACCACTCGGACAGACACGAAATTTACGCTATATGAAAGTTGCATGCCTTATAAGGCATGCAACAAAAATGCTACAATGTTTTGAAAGGCGTTTTATAAAGTACTATTTTAGTTTAGGAAAAGTTTCACTTGGCTCTGAGCCGTTTCTTCTACTTTTTTGTTCGTTTTAGGCGCAGGTGCCATTCACCCGCTGTAGTGTCATCACTCGGTGTACCGGAGTTATTATTCTCAGAATTGGAAACGAAATTGGGAGACTAGCAAATGGATTCGGACATGTAGTAAATACGAGCATGAAAGTTCATGTATGTAGATCAGAGAGAAACATAAAAATCTCTTTCAAAATACAAGTAGTTTGAACTATAAGAAAGGCTTTGTGAACTGCTAAGCTTTTACTCATCGTGGTGCTTTTTGACGTTTTTGTTTGTTGTGTTCGTCGTGTTCGTCGTTCCATGATGCGAAACCTCGTGTCTGTGTCTGTAGCAACTTGAATGCCCTACGGGATATTTCTGTTTTTCTGAGGAATAAGCGAACTTTCATTCCAATGTTTTATTGCAAACGTTTCGGATATTATCTGGTACATCAGCGCGCTGCTTCTAATAGATCGCATGAAATGAGGTTGTTCTCTGAAGAGGTTAAGCTTGACTACCAGTACAATAACCGATACTGATTTATTACGAATCTTGAGAAGTCCTACTTTTACATGTCGTGACCATTAAAGCCACGAATCACAAAACTTGGCCCGAAAATACTAATTCATTTTTAACATCGAAAGGAACAAAGTGTAATCATCTATATACACAAAACAACGATAAAGTCTTAAGTAACTTAGATTACTCTCTCATAATCCAGTTTTTAGATGTTTTACTGGTTTTCGTCGGTAGCCGCTGCGCATGCGCGGCTAACCACAATGCCAGACTGAAAAATTTCCACCTAAATGGCTAAATGTCATACATAAAATCTTCGGCGATTGTCGACTCAACGAACGGATAACGATTCCACGTTCGTTATAACTTTTGGGAGATGTCAATTACGCACACGTGTAACTGTAAACAGCAGACAGCGTGTTCATGGCATGGTTCATTGTCTTAAGAAGACTTCTTGCTCCTATTGCGAATTTTGCGGTTGAAACTGAAGGCGAGTGCTCTTGTTATTAATTATTT
The DNA here is from genome assembly GCA_025400095.1 of Phenganax marumi. Classification (NCBI taxonomy): domain Eukaryota; kingdom Metazoa; phylum Cnidaria; class Anthozoa; order Malacalcyonacea; family Clavulariidae; genus Phenganax; species Phenganax marumi. The sequence continues at coordinate 3,696 of JAODVM010088761.1, read as the reverse complement.
ATGTATCAACTGATATACGCAGGACTGGGGGCAAGCAGCATGACTAACTTATCAATACAAACAATAATACAAGTTGTACTGTCTTTCTATCACAGTCATCGCTTACGCACTTGCTAGAATAGAGTGAAGAAGCTTTTAGCAATAAAACAGAAATGTACTCAACAGAAACTACGATATAATTTCTTTAGCATTAAAGTGTTATACTTGATGTACGTTGATCTTACTTGTGCGAATTTGGTGATGTGATGCATTATGCACGTGGATACTGCATGTGAGCTGCTATTGCAGAAGATTTGAAGGTTCCTAAACAACCTACTTTTTGTACTGAGTGCAGGAGCCTAAAGACTACCTACTTTTTAGCGCGAAGAATATGGCTAAGCCTATGATGTCGTTCTAGTCCTTAGGCCGATGACGCTTTAACAGACACAAACATGTAAACAACAGAGTAGGAGGCAGTGGTTTGATAGCTCTCTGATAGAGGCAAATTAAAGCCATTTGTAGTTGATTTCCATATTACCCAGTCCGTCTGGTCAGCTAATCAATTATTGAACTGTCCTTCGCATTGACTACTCTAGAAACACGTGAACGTCATCCACAATTTATGAAAAGTGTTAGAAATCATGATCTTCAACATAGGTTCAAATAGTTTTATAGAAAACCGGTGATTTTTGGCGTTTTTGAGAATGGCTAGCTGGAACGTAATCTCAGTGGCTTAGCTTAGTCGTTGCTGAAGCTACCCACATGTACGCTATGCGTAACTATTTTTAATATTATATTAAAGCTTACGACTTCCAATAATGGACTGACTTTCGAAGTCAAACCAAACACACTTCCAAAACAAAATCAAGTACGCATGCGTGCAACTCATTTCGAAATGCGTATTTTCCATTAGCTACGCATCTTAATTTGCGCACGTTGGGGTACTTATGGGGCGCCGGTACCGTGAATAAGGACGCTTCCTTGTACCAGTTACAAGACATGCAGTTTTTATTTGCTATGAAAACCGTATTTGTTCATAAATTAATGAAAATAAAGTTTGTAAATATAAGCATCAGTTTGTGGATACACCACGTTTATTTATTATTGTTGCATATTTATTATTTTTTATATACGTGGTGTATCCACAAACTGATGCTTCTATTGTTGTTTGCGCCGTGCAAAATTATAAAAATCTTAAAGTTTGTAAATTCAGACACAATCCATCCAGTACAGTGGCCTACGGTGGCCCGTAAGGCCAATCCAGAAAACAATAACTCCAATGCAGCATCAGTGTTTGTAAAGCGTATGTAAGATATTTTATCTTTACAGAGCAAAATCAATGTTTACCAACGCCTACTAAATTATAAGTGGGGTGTGGGGATGCTGAACCCCCTAGCAATTGATAAATAAGTCGGTGACGATCACTTTAACAAATGTCCCGCGAGGCGGTCCGACAGCCATGAATTTATCGAGAGAACTCGAGATATAAACAATGTTGCAATAGCTCAATGAAGTTATAAGGTACCTAAAGCTTGGTTTCCATACGGTAGTAACTGTAGTAAACATAGAGTCACGATTTTTCTTGTCAGCCGAAATAGAACAGTTTCGAACGAGTCATTAGCAAAGCAAGTAATATTGTGACTCTTCGTTTACGACACTTATGACCATATGGAAACCAGGCTATTATGCTTCTATGTACCGAATTTGCGACTTTTTATTATAATATGAACATCATGAAGTATTTTGGTTGTGATGCGAAGACACGCCGAACACACGATATAAAGTCACTTGTTGTTTGTGTGGAAAAGTGTTCGACAGCGTTATTACAGAGCAAAGAACTGTAAACCACACACCCCAATTATACTGCAAGCACATAACCACTATAACGTTGTACTGTGCCATCATTTTTCTACAGAATTGTTTGTTGCTAAAACAAAAAGTACGTCCATTACCCGCAACCCCCCCCCCCAGAAATTCCAAGTTGAACTCGGAACGTGCGCCCCTATCTTCAACCTTCAATATTTGTATTGTTCCTTCGATGTTTCTTTCGTTTTCAGAACTATGCGCTGTCGTGTTGTTTGCTGTTGTCGAAAGCGCTAATGTTGTTGGTTTGAACGATGGTGATCAGGTATATGTCGTTTCCTAAATTATCAGTAAGGAGGAAAACTTGTCAGGGAAAACTTGTCTGTCATACACATGAGCAAGTGAACTTGTCAAGGAACTGGCCGAAGAAAAGTTGTTCGTTTATACTGGGCTTACACAATGAACAATCAAGGATTTGGTTTTGTTTTTTAGCTTGATTCGTGGTGTCTGATTCTGAATGACTCGGTGGAATAACCAACGTTAGAGACGTATTATCACAAGAGTACCATGACGACACGTGTGGATGATTGTCAGGTAATATGGGATAGAGAAGGACATTTTGTAGTGGTTAAGTTCACTATGCAGTATTAGAGAGTTTTAGCAAAGAGTACGAGTACGACTACGAATACGAATACGAGATTCGACCGCCAGAGACCTGTCACGAAGAAGTCGTACTAGTAGTCGTTTCCGTTTCAAACAAATGTTGCTTCAGTTGTAAACAAAAACGAATTGGTCTACTTTGTCTATAGTAAGTAGGTTACGTTTCTTGTTTAATGTACACTACCGTTTAAAAAATATGCACCTGAGCAAGGCTGGGACTAACAACATTAATTTAAATTGATTTTGGACGACATGAACAAAATATCGACTTGCCTTCTTTTGAAAACTTCGTACTGATAACAACGAGATTTTGAAAAAAATCCGTACTCAGATTTGGGCCTGCTACGACTTCGTCGTGTCAGCACGAAATGGCGTAAGCGTGCATCGAGTGCTTCGTGCAAAAATGGCGAATTTTGTTCTCGTACTTGTACTCTTTGCTAAAGCTTTCTATTGAAGCCCACGCTACTACTAACTGTAGAACAGTAGAAAACAGAACAATTTTTTGCCTTTTGACGTTTTTAAAGTTGTGATCTTTGTAGCTATGTAATAATCACGCTCAACGGCTTTAGCTATAGGTTTTAGTTTTTTGTACGTCGTGTTTTTGTATAATTTGAGCTCGTTAATTCGATGAACATATCACTGCATGCCCTGTTAACTGTTAGGCTTGTTTTTGCAATTCAGGTACATCCGTCAAAAGATTCTTCTTTGAATATCTCAGTAACTGGAGGAAAAGACAGAGGCATTGGTATATTCATTGCAAAAGTAAGATTTAGTAATTTTTGTTTCCTTTTGTTACTATATTTTAGCTAGCGTAGAAGTCCTATCCAACTCCTCCTCCCCCGCTCTGCAATAAGCTCCCTTCAAGACTATAATTTTCAAAAAAGCCGCCATCTCCTTCCATCGACTGTGATCAAAATATCATTTTCGGAAGACCCTTCATTACCCAGACAACGTGTGTTCAGCAACCGTCAGCATGCACAAACTGAGCAAAACTATGGAACAATAGCTATGGCCAAGCTTCTAAACCATCTCTTTCCATGGACCATGTGTTTATATCTTTAACAGGTTAAGAAAAGTTCGAAAGTCGAACAGACAGGGCTACGAAAAGGCTGTCAAATCCCAGAAGTGAATGGTCAGAATTTTGAAAATATGACGCTGGCCAAGGTGTGTGTTTGTCATTTTTAAGGATTTGCGAAGCAAAATCCTTTATGTCGTCGTCTGTGTAAGTAAGTGAGTAAGTGAGTAAGTGAGTAA
>JAODVM010088650.1:0-16745 GCA_025400095.1 Phenganax marumi | reverse complement strand
ATACAAAGCTGAGGAATTATTATACAATTGAGTTAATAACTATATATAGCGGACTGTTAAAGAAAAATAAAATCTACGTACTTTGTTTTACCTGACGACGGCATCAAAATTAACATATAAAATTCTTAATCAAAACAAATGAGCCAAGGACTCTTTGTGTGGCTTGTTGCTATGATATTTATAAGAGGTGTGTCTAAGAAGGTGTCTTTTTGTCAGTTGTACTGGGCAAAACATTTTGCACAGTGGAAAACGGTCTGTTTACGTTTACATGCTCCTTTTTTTGAGAAAAGTCAAAAGCAGCGCTTTTCAACAGAGCAAACAATGAATGCCCCAAACACTGAGCAATACTTTCACTCCTTTCAAATCCGCCATGTTGAATTATACCTCAACCAATTATAAGTTGGTCATGACTCGTTGCAATGACAGAAGCTGAACTTATAACCATTTAATAACTGGTTAAAAATTGTTTACCCATAAAAATTACGTTGTTCTAACGTAATAACAATTGGTCGAGACAACCAATTCCATTTGATCAATAAAATGTATGTATGTTAAAGTAACTAATTTAAATTGGTAGCTCAAAGAAAAATTGGTTGTTTTAACATTAATTTTTAACAGTGCATAGCTGGCATTTTAGGAAACTAAAAATTCACTACTTGCTTCACATTATTTAAATCTGTACTCAAATCCTTAATGGGTAGGTTGTCAAACTTGCATGTTTGGCTTTTTGGTAGTTCTAAGATATTATCTGAATACAACCGACAGTCACTTTCGGCAACTATACAGTCGCCGCCGCATATACATAAGTCGCTTATATTGAAAAATTTTGGAAATCCAAAACCAAAGGTTAAGAAAATTGTGTCTTTTAAGCCGCTCATATGCAATCACTTTTTGCAAAAGTTGGTTTTATGCAAAGGACATATAGAAAGTTTTGTGTCAAAATCGTGTATATGCTATAAAAAGATATCAATGGTTTGCTGTAAACCTTTCTTCCGGGAGTATTGCAACGTTTCACATTCTTTGACGATGACTAATTTCGTAAACAACAATTATCCCACAATTAGCACATTGCAACAATGCTTCACTAATCTATCATGTCCCTAATTTCCATCCCTATGGATAAGTTACTTGATTCGTTTATTATATTAGGTCTGTTTTAGACATCACATTTCAGTCCGATTTGATTCGTTGCATTGAATATCAAACACTTTATTTCTTGAGAATTCAACGTATTAACGTAACCAACACATTTAAAATATCACCTAAACTTTATTAGGCTTCGTCTTGACATTAAATTCTTGTGAAAAGTGGTGTTTTATTTTAAATTCGACTAATTAAAATCAACTGAAATGCAAAGTCTAAAACAGACCTAACATTCTGAAATTGATAATGGTGTTTATAACCGAGCCGTCTTTTCAATTTAATTCGAATAGTTTGTGACTCGTTTACTAGTGTAGTAAAACGTTAATGGTTGTGTCAATGTCAGCAGGAACATTAACTACATTCCCATGAATACTTAATTGTCCTTCACTAGGCAGTTCCCATACCTGCATAAAAGGTATTCTTGGCGAAATTAGTTTTTCTTCAAGAAGAGTTAAATTCTTTAGGACATCTGGCCTTTCTGGAAAACTCATTTTGTTTGCCTTTGCACAACTTGGGAGTTTACCAACTTTTAAGTTTGAGTGACATGTATGACATATCCATTCAGTGTTGTCAATGCACTTCAGACCAGTGAGACATAAATCAAGGATTTCTTTCGAACATGATTTATACAAAGAATATTACATTCAGTGACAGATGATCTATACCATAATTGGTCACAACATGTACACGTATATTCTGCTCCAATGCTGATGTTTTTATGAAATAATTATACAGTTTTAGGTATGCTTAATGACAACCTCGTCTCACCAGACGTTTCTTTTAAACTTTCAATCAAATTGTCTTGGCAGTTAATTTTTAATTTTTTGTTATCACTTCTATGCTCATTTTCAGTATCAGCTAGTTTTCTTTTTATATAATTCCTTTTCTGAATATTTTGAACTCTATTAGGATACTTCTGTTTATATATTCTACTCAAGTTTCTCGATGATTCTGCAACTTTTTTGGGCTTCGACTGTCAATTCGTTGTGCAGGCCTTGATATTGGATTCTTTAGCCGCATCAAGTCTTGATTCTCTGTAAGTAGTAGAGGCTTTCTTAAATAATTCCTTTACTTTTTCAAAATTTGTTTTTCTGTATGTCTCAGTAGGTTTTTTGGTTGATTCCTTAACTTTTTCTGGATTTGTTTTTCAGTATGTCTGAGCAGCTGTTTTATTCGACTGCTTAACCTTTTCAGTATTTGCTTCCCTGTATCTTGCAGAAGCTTTTTTAAATAATTCCTTAACTTTATCAGGATTTTTTTTTCTGTATGTCACAGCAGCATTCTTACCAGATTCCTTAACTTTATCAGGATTTGCTTTTCTGTATGTCTCAGTAGCTTTCTTTCCCAATTCCTTAACTTTTTCAGGATTTTTTTTCTTGTATGTTGCAGAAGTTTTCTTCAATATTTCCTTAACCTTCTCATGATTGGTTTTTCTGTATGCTGCCGAAGCTTTTTGCCAAGACTCCCTAATTTTTGTCGTATTGAAATCTTTATAGTTATTATTATATAACTTCTTTCTTTCAATTTCTTTATTTTTAAATTCATTATTTTTTCTTCGTTCTTTCATATATTCTTTCATATATTGTTTTCTTTTTTCTGAATTTTTCATAGACACTGTTCTGGTTGAAGTAGTATTCATATTCTGAGAATTTCATGGCATGTCTGTATGTTTCTCACTTGTTGTGTGATTTATTGCTTCCGCAGAAATTTATTGTGTGATAGGCGTTGTTGACACATAATGAATTTCATCAAGATGTCCAATGAAAATATTTCTCGCACTTCTTTGCCGAATCTCACTGTCGGTATAAATTGAGCTTACAACTGTTGGCTCAGAAAAATTTGGTGCACTTTCCGTGATGTTAATTCGCAAATTGTTCGTACTAGCAACTGCTTGTATAATAATATGATCTGCCCATGTGCCAAGAAAGGACATATTTCATAAATATTGCAACCATGACTGACCAGTATTATATTCGACAAAATATTCTTGACAGTTTATTAAATGTTGAATTGCTAGAGCTCTTATTTGCAGATGACATTCTTCAGTTCCATACAGTTGATGGCAAACACTATGAAAGAAGCGATTACCATCACCAACAATATGTACTGGTTTTCAACCAATGCAAGCCAGCCTTGTAGTCAGCACTGACAGATTTGAATTACATGTGGGACCTAGATTTAACTCAATATCACTGTGTAAAATAGCGTTATATTTTATTGGTTTTAAATAAGTTTAAGTGTTGCGTATATTTGTCGTTAGGTCACGCAAGAGAAAACGTAAGCAGATAACGGTTTCGGGAGACTTAGCTTTTGCATTTTAGAAGACGGAGCTAGTTTTATTTTTGAACATTTGGATTGAATAAATTCATTAAATAAAGTCAGTTTAAACCAGTTTTTGGCACGTTACATTTGGTGGCAGCGGTGGGATAAAATCTAAAAAAAAATGAGCAAGACAAAAGCCGTGAGCCGCTCGTCGGAAAAAGAGATGTTAAGCGAGAACGGTGAAGACACAGCAATGGCAAGACCTATTGTAATGCCAGATGAATATACAGGAGAAGAGGACTGGATTGATTGGATTACCAACTTTGAGTTGTGCGCAAGAATCAACGAATGGGACGACGCAGCAAAAGCATCGTTTTTGGCAGTGAAATTGAAGAGACAAGCCCAACGTGTTTACCGAGACCTTTCAAGTGCTACGAAGGAGAACTACGATGATTTGAAAGCTGCCATGGCAACTCGATTTTCTGCAATGAAGCACGCCGAGCTGCACAAAACTGAATTACGGTTTGTAAAGCGGGACAAGAATGAAAAACTTACCGAACTCGCAAACAGAATTTGTCATTTGTCCGGCTTGGCATACCCAACAATCGATTCAAGTTTCCGAGATGAATTATGTCGAGATCAATTTCTGGACGCTCTTGAAGAATGAGAATTTCGTCTCAAAGTACGTCAACTTCGACCGAAATCTTTAGACGAAGCAGTCACTCTTGCCAGCAAAATTGAAGCGATGGAGCAAGCTGAAGACCGAAAGCAAACGAAAGTTGTTTATGCCGGCGATCGAGCGGAGGTCCTAACAGTGAGTGGCGATGAAACAAGCAAAATTCTGCAACGAAGCCTCCACATCATCGAACAAAATACGGAAGTTATGAATGAGATGCTTGCTGCGATGAAGGTCAACGGAAATGGCCCAAATTATGCTAAACCCGATCAATACCGGAAGCCTGGTACCGGAAATGAATGTTATAATTGCGGGCAGGTGGGTCACTACATGCGCAATTGTCCAAATATGCAGGGAAACGATCAACGGCTGAGGTGAAGGGTCGCACATCAGTCAGTGAAGAAAAGACCCCGAAGGTCAGTGTGTCTAATCAGTTTAAACGTATCGAAAGTGTTAGTGCTGAGTCAGCAATTTTTACGATGGGTGAGATTGGAGGTGAACAAGTGAGCATGTTGGTTGATACAGGTTCAGCCGTTACATTAATTCATAGACGAATTTGGGACAAGATAAAAACACGCTATGGTCCCCTCGTTCCTGGTCCCCCAGTTATCGCTGCGAACAGTCAACCCTTAAGTATTATGGGACAATGCATCATTGAAATGAGAGTAGCGGGTACCTACGCCTCTCATCCTGTGTTGGTTACGAATGACATTTCTCACGACTGCTTATTAGGGGTGGACTTTCTCGGCACTAACAATTTCACAATCGAGCTTGGAAACAGTCGCCTTTCGTCGCGAGACAATCATATCTCGGCACCAGTGTTTGTGAAATCGTATGAAAGTCGACAAAAAGTAGTCTGTCGCGTGTCTTTAGCGGAGACGGTTGTAGTACCAGCTAGACACGAAATGGTCATACCAGCCAAAGTGTCAGCACCAAATAAGAAAATGAAAGTAACTTTTCCAGGAATCGTTGAACCCAATTTATCATTTCAAAGACAACCGGATCTAGCAGTCGGGCGCTCAGTAGTACAACCACAAGGAAACCGTATTCTTGTGAGAGTGGTGAATACATCCCCAACTCCAATAACGTTGTACAAAAACTCTAAAGTGGCTACAATGTACTACAATGTATCCGTTAAAAGAGGACGGCGAGGATCGTGCGTGCTCGAAGGACGAAACGTTTGAAGTGTTGGAACCAGTTATTGTACATGAAGTTAGTGATGAAGGCCAAAGTGTAGCTAAACTGAAATCGCATGCCGAACTTTTTGATGAGATAGATCTGTCTCATTTAACCGAACTGGAGCGACAGGGGGTAGAAAGTCTAGTGACTGAGTTTCAGGATATATTTTCAACTGGTTCTAGTGACCTCGGACGAACCGACATGATCTTCCACAAAGTCAACACGAGCGATCATCCACCGAATCGTCAACAAGCTCGTCGGATTCCAGGTCACCGTAGAGAAGAAGTGGACGCAATGCTCGAAACCATGTTGGATCATGCAGTGATTCGGAAATTGTTTAGTCCGTGGGCAGCACCGATTGTGTTGGTCAAAAAGAAAGACGGGAGCACGAGATTCTGTGTGGATTACAGGAAGCTAAACGATATCATGAAGAAGGACGCCTATCCACTTCCTCGCATAGATGATACATTGGATGCTCTTTCCGGCGCAAAGTTGTTTAGCACGTTAGACCTGGCCAGTGGATATTGGCAAGTAGAACTAGACCCTAACGATCGAGAGAAATCAGCATTTATCACTCATCAAGGACTTTACGAGTTCAACGTTATGCCCTTCGGTCTTTGCAATGCACCCAGCAACTTCCAGCGCCTTATGGAATATGCTTTAGCAGGATTGCAGTGGTCAATGTGCCTCATATTCATATACCTCGATGATATTATTATCTACGGTCGAGATTTTCAAGAACACACTGCGAGATTACGAGAAGTGTTTCTATGACTGAGAGAGGCGGGGTTGAAGCTGAAGCCTAGGAAGTGCAAATTCCTACACAAGGAAGTAGAATACCTGGGACATATCGTATCAGAGAATGGAGTGTGTACGGATCCGAAGAAAGTCGACAGAATTATACACTGGCCGGTTCCGAGCAACGTTCGTGAACTTCGGAGTTTCCTTGGTCTAGCATAGTATTATTGGCGGTTTATAAAAGATTTCGCTAGCATCGCCTCGCCACTACATCGCTTGACGGAAAAGAACAAGTCGTTCCATTGGGACAAATGCTGTGAGGAAGCTTTCCAAGACCTGAAACATCGGGTTGACCAGACCTCCGATTCTAGCTTACCCACGATTCAGAGAAGAGTTCATTCTAGATACTGACGCAAGTGATGTAGGTGTTGGTGGAGTGCTGTCACAGATTCATGAAAAGGAAGAACGAGTTATCGGCTACAATAGTAGGACATTGTCAAAACCCGAAAGGCGGTATTCCACTACGCGAAAAGAGATGTTGGCAATTGTTGAATCGGTCAAACATTACCGACACTACCTCTATGGAAGACAGTTCAGAATTAGAACTGATCATAATGCCTTAAATGGTTAAAAAGTTTTAAAGAACCGGTTGGTCAGATCGCTCGATGGCTTGAATTTCTTTCCGAGTTCGATTTTGTCATGGAACATCATTCTGGAAAGAGTCATGGCAATGCAGACAGGTTATCAAGGAGACCGAATACTGAAAAAAACCCCGAAGATACGAGTGATGAGGTCGAGTTAAATGCTGTGCTGTCAGTGAGTAAAGAACCGAGTGAGGAAAGTTTCAGTTGGTTCCCAAGAATTTCGGAAGATGACATTAGGCAAGCCCAGCAGAATGATCAAGTCTTAGCCCAACTGATCAAGAGTGTACGCACGGGAGAGTGACCATCTTCAGAAGAATTACAAGGAAGTAGTCGAGCTAACCACGTCTTATGGTCCAATTGGCAACGATTCACCCTAGAGAACGGAATTTTGTGTTGTCGTTGGGAGTCAGACAATGATACCTCGACTAAACTGCAGTTAGTTGTTCCTGAATCCCTAGTACTGATTATCTTAGACCTCTCACCCAACAATCCAACTGGTGGGCATCTTGGTGTAACAAAGACTGTTGAAAAGTTAAAGCAAAGATTTTACTGGAGTGGATTGCGAAGAGATGTTGAAAGCTGATGTAGAACTTGTAAAGAATGCCGTAGAAGGAATAATCCGAAACAGAAACCACAAGCGCAGTTGATCACGAGCAAAGTGGGACACTCGGGTGAGAGAGTTGCAATGGATATTGTCGGCCCATTTCCTAGAACTGAGAAACAAAATAAATATATTTTGGTGATTTGCAACTACTTTACACGATGGACAGAAGCGTTCCCATTGCCTAACCAGGAAGCGGCAACGGTAGCACGGGTGTTCGTAGATGGGTATGTTTGTCGATACGGCGTGCCAGAACTACTGCACACTGACCAAGGTCGTAATTTCTAGTCAAGACTTATCCAAGAAATCTGTAAGCTGTTGGAGATTCATAAGACAAGAACATCACCCTACTACCCTCAATCGGATGGTCTTGTGAAACGCTTCAATCAAACCCTGGAAGCTATGTTGTCGAAGTACGTAAACGAATATCAGAAGAACTGGGATGAGAGATTACAACTAGTCATGTTAGCGTACCGTTCAAGCGTCCACAAATCAACACAACAATCACCATACTTTATGATATTCGGAAGGGAAGTGCGACTTCCTGTAGACCTCATGTTCGGAGGGACAGAAAGCGGAAAATCAGTGGAGGTTTACGTGGAAGATGTTTGTAGAAACTTGGAGAAAGCTTATGAAGAAGTACGTGCCCAGATGAAAGTGGTTCAGAAGAGGCAACAGGACTATTACAATGAGCGCACTTCAGGGAAGCCTTTTGAAAAAGGAGATCAAGTTTGGTTGTATACTCCGTGCACTGGGAAAGCACGATCAAAGAAATTACATCAGCCATGGTCTGGACCATATCGAGTAGTGAAAAAGTTGTCGGATGCCGTTTATCGTGTACAGCTGGTTGGAGGAAGAAAAAGGATGGTGGTGAATTTTGATCGTCTGAAACCCTGCGTCAAAAGTTGAGGAGACGCTGGATTTTACAAAAAAAACCAAAAAAAACAAAAAAAAACGGGCACGATATCGTTATACTTATTGTTTTTATTACGGACACGCGGACGTGTCCCTCTTTTTAAAGAGGGAAGCAGTGTAAAATAGCGTTATATTTTATTGGTTTTAAATAAGTTTAAGTGTCGTGTATATTAGTTGTTAGGTCACGCAAGAGAAAACGTAAGCAGATAACGGTTTCGGGAGACTTAGCTTTTGCGTTTTAGAAGACGAAGCTAGTTTTATTTTTGAACGTTTGGATTGAATAAATTCATTAAATAAGTCATTTTAAACCAGTTTTTGGCACGTTACAACTGCATACAAACAAGAAGAGTTTGCAGTACCTTTCTATGTGTTGCATGTTGCATTTATTTAAATTTTTATTGTTAGGATTGTTTAATTTGCACAACTTGTATATATAGCTACAGCACAATCAAAAGAAAACAGTCAGAGTCATCAGAATGAACCGAAATCATCCTCCTGGCAAGGAGTTTCGATCTCTTGTACACTGAAGAGTAGTTCAACAAACGCCAATAATTGTCTTCTTTGTTACGTTGAAAATGTCAGCCCCACCTCAAAAACCTTGCCTCCCAAGGCTACAAGAGCTGCTGCTGAAAACCTTTCAGGTGGTCGAGCACCTGCTTTCGTACCCCCTTGGCGGGGATCCATTCTCCAAATGTTGTTCCCTGACATATGATTCACCGCATTGAATCTCTCTCTTGCCTTTGAATTTCCACAAATTCTTATCAAATTGTCAACTGATAACGATTTGTAACTCATTTGGCATCTTTGACATGACAACTGGGACTAAAAATGAGCCATACTGCTCGGATTTGGTGTTCATTGCCTCTAAACTACATACGTTCAATTCTATTTTGTCATAAAGATCTCAAATTTTCTTAGTGTCATTTATGTCGGTTACTTCGTGTAGTTTAAGCAACTTCTCCATATGGCTTGAAATATTTATCTGTGGGTTGGCGAATCTGTCCTTCAAAAGTTCAACAGTGGCATCATAATTCGATGCTGTCAACGAGAAACCTGAGATAATCGCCAATGCTTATCCCTCTAATTGACCCCTCAAATAATTGAATTTGTCAATATCGGACAACTGAGCATTTTATGAATGGCTGATTCAAAGCTATCCCGAAATTGCATCCACAGCAACAGTTCACCATTGAATTTTTGAAGCGACAACTTTGGCAATTTAGAACAAACCTTAGGAACTAACGTATCAGCAAAGTTTGTTGACAAACTTGCTGCAGGCTCGCTTGACATGCTCTCGAGCGAATTGCTCGCTTGCGATTCTAACGCACCATCTATTTTTACTATAATACTCTCCATAGTTTCCTTGAATTTGCCTGCATCGAAGATCTCTCCTTCGACTTGCTCATCGTCTTCGACTTTTGATAAGATGTTCGCATCGAGTTCTTCGAGAGTTTTGAGTCTTCCTGAAATTGAAATCTTGCTAAGTGTGAGTTTATTCCGAGCCTCTTTGTTCGAGGGGTTCTTGCTCAATGCTTCAAGGTTATTTGTAGGGTCCGACATAAGTTTCTTCATGAATAATCTATGACCATTTCAAATCTTTTTCTTCCTTGCCAAATCCGTGGTTGACATCTTGTTCTGTTGAATTTACTTACGCCTCTTCCTTATGCAATTTTAGTTCACATTATATATACCTTGTATCGGACTCTAAGGACCAAATTGTAATAGATTATCCCCTGGCGCTGGGACTCGATCTCTGAATGGAACTACAATAAATCACTACAGAAACTTCTCTTTGATTTCTCCAAAACCCACAAACTATAACTACAACAACAAAACTATTATGCATTCATATGCCTTATATGGGAGCTGACAATGATCCCTGAAAGTTACATAATCTCAAAAATTTCTTTACAATCAGTAATCTAAAATAGCTTCTACTAGAGTTATACAAGGTGTATAAAAAACGAAACCTCGCAATTTCTCAACACATCAAGTATAAAGATTCCAGGCCACTGCAAATTTAAAATACACCTTCTGGAATACAATTAACAGCTATTTAATTCAACCTGGCCTAAATCCATTTTGCTCAACAGCTCTACTCAACAAAGTGGATTTGTTTGCAAATTATGTGGAGCATGGTAGTTTCTATTTTCTCACAGTTTCAATAATATTTTGCATGTTCTATTACGTTTGTGTTGAATTTATATTATATTTTATATTTTATCACGATAAAGAGACTTTTGAAATTGATTTGAGTTGACATCCAGTTACATGTGCTTCGTGTATTTTATTCTGGGTCAAACCCTTGGAGTTGTTTGCGCTAGTCTCAGGTCCCAAAACTGAATGCAAATAACTCAAATTGTTTCCTGAATGAATTTATACTAGTGTCGGTGAACAGAAAAGCGACATTTGCTCTTTGCATCAAAAACATGACTACTAAAATAAACTTGTTCAACACATAGGCAAATCCCTCATAAAGTGAGTCGCACACCTATTAAAAGTTCCTCTTGTGTAGGGAAACAAGTTAATAAGTTTCTTAGAAGCTTTGCCCAGAAAACAGTCCAGCCATAGCTTTCTTCGATTCCTCCTTTCAAAATATGACGCTTGTCCTTGATTATTTGCTTCACGTGCACTTGTGATCACATCCAAACAAAATATATAGCTACACACAGATTTACAATAATCACATGTATACCATGGAGAATTGTCCTACCTACACGGTAATCAAGAGTTGAGTCAATAAACATATGGCCAAACACTGTTGGATGTAATTATGTCTTCATACGCGCATACACATAACAATGCGTATGCTTTGAGCTGACATGTTCTTTCTTCCTTCGAACACAAAATGTGGAAATTCCTACCTATAGATTAGCTAAAATAAGTAAAGCATTTTCCTCCTATATGCGTAACGAACTGTGAAATAAATGTCCTTTGATGTCCAAAGAAAACTGTTTTCATCCTCTGTAGAACAGTATAACCAAGCACCTTCAGCTTTGCATGTATGTGTGATAGTGTCTAGTAGAATGTTAAACATTCCCGAATGTAAGAAATGAGTACGCGTTCCATTTAACTTGTGTAATATTTACCTTGTGGTGTAGACCAGTACACTTTTAATGGGATGCATCCAAATGACTGTACTGTCATTTACAACAACGATAGGTCAAATGCTCAATGTCGCCGAATATAAGAACAACTCATAGCTCATTGCCGTGAAATTTCGTATCATTGAATAGTATTTCACTTAAGACAGCGAAAACTTGTAACAAGTTTTAGCTCATAACAGCAAGTATAGGTTATATAGCTGTAGAAATGAAGTTTCGATCTCATGTTGTATTTGTCTCACTCCTATCACTTCTGCCATTTGTGCAGCAATATTTCAATTTCACCGTAAAGCACATGCTTAATGACAATTTAAGCGAAAACGGGAGTGCGTCTGACACAGTCGTTTAACACTTTAAAACAAGTATCCATGAGAAATACAGCATACACCCCCCCAGAAAGTTTACACTATGACTGAATGACTGTATGACTGACTGCATGACTGATTGATGTGAATTTCTCCACTCATCACAATACTGCAAAGTTTTGAAGAAACTTTGCACTAAAAAGTACATGGAAAATCTGGGCAATGCCTTAAGCACAAGTGATGGTCATGATGCGACTATATGTGTGGCCCTGGCCCGTTGGTCGTTGGTCTTTGGCAATGGTGAATTCTTGATCATGGATCTACAAGGTAGCAACTAAAAATAAATCTTATAGTACAATTTTTGATAGTGAGCTTACATATGACCATACATACCTGAAGCTGCATGAGTATTTGAACCTGAATTTACTGGGAAAATAAGATGTACACACAAACTTTACACACTTTATTATAGGCATTGGTTTAAAGTTGACAGACATTGAACTGGCCACTAAAGAGACAGGGTTTGGTTTTTACATTATTTATTAAATCCAAGATTTCACCTCATATAGAGTTGATTGTACAAAATTGTGTCATACCAGTTTATTTCATTAACTTACACTCTCCTTGACTAGTAAAATAATAAAAGTAGGGTACGTACATTGCCACTATATGGGTTAAAATATATTACAAGCATATTGAGCAATAAATGGTGTGCATTGAAGCAATTTGTGCAAACTCTTCATTTACATTCAGGTATTATGGTTTAGGCAACATTGGGCATGAGGCCATAGCAAATTTCAAAAAGACATACATTTGCACCCTCATTTGCAAAGGACTAGGTCTGCCGGCACTAATCTCAAATGTTAAGCCATGGATTGCATTGTGCACTGCGAAAGTTGGACTGCCATAAATATAAGATACAAGTAGTGCATAT
This sequence comes from Phenganax marumi, assembly GCA_025400095.1. NCBI lineage: Eukaryota > Metazoa > Cnidaria > Anthozoa > Malacalcyonacea > Clavulariidae > Phenganax > Phenganax marumi. Next base: position 4,244 of record JAODVM010088650.1, on the reverse strand, counting down.
GCATTTGTCCAAAAATTCTTGTACTTATACAATATACATGCAGTGCTTATACAATATACATACAATGAAAATATTACAATAATTTTTGCTTTTTAACAATCAATATCATTTCTATTTTGGATGAAAATGAGGAAATCTCCAAAAGTGCCTTCAAAATATAAGGTGATGGTTAATGGACATGCAACAGAATGAAATTACAAGTTTGTTTCCATGAATTGTACAAGGCAAGTGTAAATTTCTTTTGCATTGGCACTCGAAACTGGTTCATCCACAAATGAATTGGCCATTTCAAGTAATTCTTCATCCTCAATATTCATTTGGATTGTCACATTAAGTCCATTCTCAATTAACACCGTGTCTTCACTGAACGGTTGAAACCCTGCATTACGAAAGCCTGTAAATTGAGTTCAAGAAATGTTCAAAGAAATGCAAAAAAACTTAATCTGTTTATTCTTGTTATGTTGCATACGTATATTCTATTAACAGTTGTGTAAATACAGATTGTGGAGAACATGTTTGTTACATTTGTTTTGGTTGTTTTACATTTAATTATGTGAGTGAATTTATCTCACAGAGATAGAATGAATTGTGGTGAGGTGTAAGCCCTGATAACTGTGGGATGGCTTAGGCTGACTACTGTTACCCAGACTTTATAATTCAAGAGCTCAGTGGTTACCACTCTTTTAAAAGCCTACAAATGTCTCATTTTTATTAAGCAGAGGGACAAAAATGTCTCTTAGTGGAAAGCTGAATAAATGCTTCCCCCATTTGTATGTCTGATTCTGGCCTCAGATTGTCATTTTTGTACAACTAGATAATTATAAATATTGCGGAGTACAAATACAAAACATACGTACCAAATTGTTCAGGAAATGCATAGAGATCTTCGGGTACCCCTTGAGGGGTTTTTGCGATCTTTTTGTTTCCTGATTCTATGGCTATTGTGTTCAGTTACAAACCAAGATGACTCCTTTCGGATGAGTGGCATGTGCACATAACGGAGGCATAATCTGACGGAACAAGCCTTGCTGTTCTAGCCCCTGGAAAAGATACATATTATTAACTGAATATTGTGTTTAGCACTATTAAAGAAGATGAAATCTTGCATTATTGTCACTGTGAGATAAAAATTGAAGCACACATTCTGTTGGAGAAGAGCTTTACTATGTCACAATTGCACTTATTTTTCAATACCTGAAATTCTGTTTCCCAGAAACCAGTATGATGATCCCTCTGGTGTCTCCAAAAGCGCTCAATTCTCTACTAGTGAATTGGTCAATAACATAGTACTGGAAAACACTTCCATCTCAAGCAAAGGAAATATCAAGCTTTGTAGGGACTGACGTTCATATGAATAAGCTAAGTTCATCATTTTATCTACTATTATACTTTTCTTTAGTAGCTAACTATTAATCGAGTGGTTTATGAAACTCTTGATCAACCCTCTTCTACAACATTGCTGAGGCATGAACAACGTACCTGATTCAGCATATAAGTACCATACACACGGCTTTTTTCTGCAGCCAAGCTATCCTGAAACTTTCACCGAAGATAGGTCTGATAAGTTGCCACGATACCATTTTCAGTACCTGCATCAGATCTTGTCATTGCTGGCATGACTACATTACAAAATAATAAATTATATGTTTTTGAAACCTTGCTATGTCATAAACATGGCACCACAAATTTTCCTTGAAAAGCCATCTATTGCTCCATGAATACAAAGTCCATATGGCTTTAATTTATCATTACCATCTATATGCCCAGTCCAATTACTTCCTTAGAAAAATAAAAAAAGAGCCAGCTATGAAGTTTTTTTACGGACAAACTATTAGAAATCCATATATCAATGTTACCGGCTATCAAACTTTGCCACAACGCAATTATATTGCTGTTATTAGTTGTAAAATAAAAAGCAAAAACGTTAACAGAAGTCGTAACCCTTAAATTCAAACAGAAACGCATACATTTAAAACATGAGGAAATTCGTTCAAATAAAACGTACGGAAGCAGAAATGGTAAACAGAGAGCGGAAGTGAATCGTGGGAAATGAGTAAGTAATGTAACAGCTGTAACACCTTGTAACACCTTCCTGGGTAATCGACTTGATTTGCATGTTTGTGTGGTTTGCAATTTATGGTGTGTGTTGGTCCAGCAATTTGGCTGCCACATACAGAAGATTTTTTTAGAGAATTAGTAAACTTTGTGGTAAACGCCGAGCAAAATCGCACCTCTTGTGACTCGCCTGACTTTTATTGTTGAAGATTAGAAGAGTATCTACATACACTTAGCATTTTAGCAAGGAGGATTACTGAGTCATATCACACTGAACAAGAACGCATAGGCAATCTAGAAGTTCTCCTTAATTATTTAAACACTCTTAGAAATCAATATGAAGCTCTGTCTGAAACCTTTGATCAGAAACCGCGCACAGAATGTACTGCAAGAGTCGTACGACCAAAGTATCTTTTTGCCTGAACGCAATGGCAGATGGGGAAGACCAAGGATACATGTAACACAAGAACAATTGAACATTCTACACAACACCACTGGCTTTCATTGGACTGATATTGCAAGAATTTTTGGCATTTCAGATAGAACTATTAGACAGCATTGGCGTCAGTTTGGGCTGGTAGTAGGTCAAGAAACTGCATTCAGCAACATCTCAGACAAAAATCTGGATAACCATGTTCCTGAAATTTTAACCACTACACCATGTTCTGGTGGTTGTCTTGTGGAAGACGGTTTGAGGAGTAGGGGGCTATGCATTCAAAGAAGGTGTGTGCAAGAATAGATTAGAAAAGTTGATCCAGTAATTAGAACCCCGTGCTCAGCACATACCATTATTCGAAGGGTGTACAATGTGCCATCACCAAATGCTTTGTGGTAAAGTTATTAAAATGTCTATAATTCTGACTGATTTTTATCACACATCTCCATATATTGAATTTTTTGCTGGTTTATAATTTCTGCAGGCACCTGGATGGAAATCACAAGCTCATTGAACCATATCAGATTGTAATACATAGATGCATCAATGGCTATTTGAGAATGATCATGTTTTGAAAGTGTCTACCAATAATAAAGCCGAAACAGTTCCTGGTTTTTTTTAAAATGTTATACACCAGTACAATATGCCCTCAAGAGTGCATAGTGATTTTGGTCTGGAAAATGTGGAGGAAGCACGATTAATGCTACAGCAACGTGGTATAAACAGGGGAAGCCATACAACAGGAAAATCGGTGCACAATCAAAGGATTGAATGATTGTGGCAAGATATGAATCGTGTTGTATGCAGTTGCTTTTTAAATATTTTCCTGTTTCTTGAACAGAGGAACCTGTTTGATTCGTTGAATGAGTTGCATTTGTACTGTCTTCATGTTGTTTATGTCAAGTTAATAAACAAGGCTTTGGAGGAATTTATTGGACAATGGAACAACCATCCAGTGTCTAGAGAGTGTAACTTCTCTCCTAATCAACTCTGGGTACAAGGTATGCTAAACTTGAGAAATTGCAAGTTTTCTGCAGTTTCATCAGTTATTGAAGGGCAACTGCCTTGTCCAGATATTGAAATGTATGGTGTTGATAAAGAAGAGCTTGTACCAAATGAACCGGAGGATTATGGAGTAAATGTGCCAGAGACTACAGTTCCCTTAAGTGACATTCAAGTACACCAGTTGTCTGAGACATCAGTGGCGTAGCCAGCCTGAAATGTTTGGTCCTGCATATTGACGTTCGTATGGAGGGTAGCGAGTGCCCAAGGCGCGAGCCAAACTAGGGGAGTCTGGAGGCATGCTCCCCCAGAAAATTTTGAAATTTAGAACTCTGGAAATGCCATTTACAGCGACCTGATAACAGTATGTCCGTAACTTTTTCAACTTGTACGAACAATGGAATACCAATTAAACAAAGTTCAGCCATGGACGATGACTGCTTCGCTCTATATCAGAGCTCATTAGTATGCCTAGAACAGCTTAAGTTTATAACATTGTTCAGCATGGACATTCATTCTAAAAGACTGTCCCCTTTTCGCGTTATTTTACTATCATTACACTTTTATAATGGTCTTCTAACTACATGCACTTGAATAATACCGACACTTTGCATGTGTGATTCAAACTCCGTATGTTATGTCCAAGCAGACGATTTACCTGCGGATATAAACATAAACAGGGCCAGCAAAACATTCTTACATGCGGTGAAATACATCCACAAAGTCATTCCTTCTTCGTTACCCCACCACG
>JAODVM010088539.1:0-16762 GCA_025400095.1 Phenganax marumi | reverse complement strand
TCTGGGGGCTCTTTCAATGAGTTCATTATTTACATTGTCCCATTTAAATTCTGTAAGGTCTTTAGGACTGGTCTTGCAAAGTATAGAAGGGTGAGCAGTAGAGCACAGGTTTTGCACTTCCTTTTGAACTACACCACATACCTCTTCATAAATAGCATCCTGTAGGTGTTGTTGGGTCATTAGAGATGTAACAAACGTTTTGGGATTACCCAAAGCCAGTTGTCGTCCAACAGTACATGTGCCCTTGGAGAGTTGAACTGTTCTTTTGATACTATTAGGGTAGTGGATTACAACCTAAATATTAAAATTAAGTTTTACTAAAACAGAAACACAGCTTACATGCTGAGTCAAACTTGTCAATGCAATCTCCATGCAATCAATCATAATCAACCACAATCAGATAACATGCAATTTTTATCAACATTACTTCATTACATATATTTCAATACCATACATAATTATGCAGAAATTGGCAAAATATTATACCTCAACTGATGAAAATGACTCATCGCTTGTTGCATCCATTGACGCCGTTGTTTTAGTCAATGTTGAACAAGTTTTTAATGTTTTTGCACGTTGTTCTTGGTGGGTTTCAAACAATGTTTTTCTTGCCACAGGCTCGACGAGATGACAGTCATGCGAATTTTCTTTACTCATACGTTTTGTATATGGTATAGCTCTGGATGCCTCTTTCATTAACTTTGTTTTTGTATCTTGAAATCTTTCTCTAACCAAAACGATTTTATCCACTAAAGTCGTGTTTCGATTTAAACAACTGCGACAAATAATTTCTGTCAAAAGCAATGCCCTGTCCAGTTCAACTCCAACTACAATTTCTAAATTTAGACACACTTTAGTTTTTTCGCAAGATGATCCAAATAGTTTTCTTCAAAGGTCGGCTTTTTCTATCGCTGTTCCACACAGAATGCAAACTTTATTCCTTGAACTTGGCAAAATATCCAAGCGAGATTCAACTTTCATTGGTGTATTTGTGCTTGCCATGCAAGCTCATGAAAATTAAAAGCATAATACGGAAGATGAACATGACGCGTTGTTGTGCCGCACCTAGATGGCTTGGCTGTGAATCAACTTTCTTGCCAAAATATATATAATTCGATTCATTATGCTGCAAGGGAAACAAGTCTGACTCTCCGCTTCCTACTCACCCACCTGCCTCCTAACCCGCCCGCCTTCCCTAAAACCTGCGTTTCTGTGACAGATCTTCTGTGACTGTGTCTCCCACATTTAACTATAATGGTCTAAATTTAACCCAGCGTTCATTCAACAATTTTCATTGAGTTCTATCAAATAATTTCTTCAAGAGGCAGACTTGTTGCAAGTCTACTGCCTGATCAATCGTGATCTATAAAAAAAATGCAACAAATGAGAAATCAGATATTTTTTGCATCAGCCAATCGAACATCATGTAAGCCGATCAAGCAGGAGCCCCTGATTGCTCAAAACCCCTCTCTGATCGATCAACACAATGCTGGAATTAGTCACCTGACTGATCAAAACTCAAGCCGCTACTTCATCTTGTGTGGATATAATGTGGCGCTGTATGAATGTTCAAGTTTGATAACTCAATTATAGTATACACACTGAGCTTAGTAGTTGATAACTAGAGTGCATTTTAAAATAATGTGATGACTGTGCAATTCTGCGCAATTTTCACATTGGTTGCGTGATTGCTTTGACCACCCATAGATCTGTGCCTGATCAACAGCTCGTCTATAATTATATAGGTTCATGCTGTGATCAACTATGGTATAGACATAGCTTTTGTCCTGCCATGAGACTATGAGTGTCTAATCCAAATTCCACTAAATATTTTTAATGTACTAAAAGTGTGATGATATTGAATGGTACGGTGGCCCAAAGGGTCACACATAAATAATTATGAGTTCCTGCAAATAAAATATAGATGCTGCTATAAAACAGAGTTGCTGCAAATAAAACTGAGGTTACATGATAGTAAACTGTGATACATGAAGTATGGATGGGAGTGTTGAAAAATGGCAGATGAGGTGTGTTCCCAATGTGGGAATAAACATAAAAGTGGCAATAAATTTTGCTCTTCTTGTAGTTTGCCTGTCAGCCAAAAAGTTTCCCAACAAGCACATTGTGGTAGTAATGCTTTTCGTGATTGCTGAACACCCAAATTGACTATATCCTTGGAGGAACTTAGTAAGCAAAAAGAATTATGTCGCTCATCATACTTTCTACCAAAACCAAAAAAAAGAAAACACTGCCAAAAAAAAGAGATGAAAATGCAACAATCATGGCAGCAATAATGCTATTATTTGAAGGATAACTGAAAAGACCAGGGGATCTAACATGGCTCTAACAATCCCAGTCTCAAGTAACCACTCTGCGGTACTGGAACAAGCCATTGCAAAACATGCAAGATTTAACAAGAGTTTTAATACTAATTTGAAGTACACAGTGCTTTATCCAGATGCTTCAGAAGTGAAGGAAACTCTTCTTGAAAGCAATGAGCTATTCTCACTTAAAAAATATAAAGAAGAACTGTGAAAGCCGTGCTCAAGAATAACATTCTTTATTTGACTACGTGATTACTTTACTGGTTCACTTGCCAAATTACTAGAATCCGATGATTCTGATCATGATAACCAAGCTTTTCTCTGCACTGTTGCTGCATTCATTGATTTATCAAATGGTTAATTCAGTTCCAGCAACCCTGGTTTTACATTGCCAAATGAACTAGATGAGAGTCAAAAAATATATCTGCCTTGTTCTAGTAAAACTGGTTCCACAGTGCCAAATGAAATTGATAAGATTGAAGTCATTGAAGATGTATGTGACATTTCAGCAAAAAACTCAGCAAATGTTATCAGAAACGTTGAATGCCCTACTGGCGTGAAACATTTTGAAATCAACCAAATTGCTGAACATGCTGATTATTGTGCTGATATTTGGGTTGGTGAAGGAGAGCATTGTGTTAGTCCAGAGACTGCAGAAAGAGGACAAGAATCAGAAGAAAACATATGCTAATCTGAAGAAAACAGCAAAATTCTTCTATGCACTTTATCCTATACCTTAGATTAAAATGCCCAGCAGAAAAACTGACAAGAGGGCAAACATCAAGATGCACAACTTTATAGGAAATATGTTTACTGAGCCCAAGCCCAAATCCTGGGAGGCTGGTACCAGCTGCACTTAGTTTCAACTAGTGGCATGCTCGCAGGAAGGAGGCCAATAGATTATGCCCCCCAGTGAGGAATTTTTTATGGGGCATGAATGCATGGACGGTATTTTACTCTATCGCTTACATGTTAATCCATTAGGCATTATCCAAATATCCACTACTTCTACTCCTCAATGCATTTGTGCTTTATCATATATTTGCTCAACTCACTTATGAAAATAGGTCCACAACGCATACTTGCGCACACTATGTGCAGAGTGTGAGCCGAATAGTCAGCGGCAGCACGCGTATAGACGGTCACAAGGTTTGCAATTGAACTGAAAGACCGAACTCATCTATTTCGTTATGCGAAAGTTTTCAGAGTTCGGAATTTCGTCAGTATGGTAAAAGTTCAATCTTTGGCTCATACTTCAAGCTCTTCAAGGTATAGTGGTATTTTTATGTTCATTAGTTCAAAATATCATGTACAGGAGGGTGAGACAGTATTATAATAGAGAGCTTAGGCAAGCAAAGTGTTCCACAACACGAACGGCATGAGCTACATCAAAGGACTGAGTCAAGAACAGTGATTGGTAGAAAACATCGATTTTACTTCTGGGCGATGTCCATGTTGTCGAGATCGTTGCTTGCTTAAACTCACTAATTATTGGCATGTGACAACAAAAATTTGTAATGTACGTATTGCAGATCTATTTTAATATTTTGGTTTGTAATGCATAATGCAACATATGATGCACCTATACAATGTAAGTCCCCCATGGGGGTGGCTGGGCATAACTGGAGATTTCTGCAGAGTTCTGGTCCCTAGTGGGGATATTTGTTCATGTTTAGAGTTCAGGATTGGGGCATTCGACAAAAAATCCTTTATACTTGCATATTTCACTAGGTATTTCACAATTTTTTATTTTACCAGGGTGGGGAATTTGTCAACGTTTGACAGTATTTTTTGGCCCACTTTGGGGCTTTTGCACAAGATTCTCTTTGAAAATTATAATCCCCATCTATTGGCCAACCTGCCTGGTAGGGCACTAACATTGATAGATGCATAACACAGTTTCAGTCACAATAAACTCCATTTCAAACCATGCATCAAAAATCGAGCAACTTCTAATATTTGCCATGACCAATTGGTTGAATCGAATACACAAATGCCATGCAGGTCAATACCACAATATTGTCTTTACTTTGTAATAGGAACATTTATAACTTTGCCATCACTTTCTCAAAGTATATCATGAAGTATATAACTGGTAAGATAAGAAAGATTCTTAACTCAACAAGTTTTAATATCTTTACTAGTAAATGTTCAAAAGTTTATATGACACAAGGCTAAAATGTTAATTAATGTTTCCAGCAAAATAAAACGAAAAATAAATGTATGAAAAACTCTGCAACTTTAACACAATAGTTTATGCTATCATAGTTATGAGAAAATCTATTAAATGAACTTCACAGTTTAAGTTTAAGATCAGTAACCACGAAGTGTTTGCGTTATACGCTATCTCTAAGTCTTCAAAGTACAACACCAACGTAGAAAGTTCCTTCTCGCTTAAATCAGCCAAATTTCTTTTAATGATGGTCTACAAAGTCTCTTCAAAAATTGTTAAGTTAACCTGCTCATCTGGAGAAGGATGAACCTCTACTTTCATGGATACTTGTATCTTACACTTGTTTATTTTCATGGTACACCACACCTGTCACAATGGATAATCTTGCTGTCTGTGGATTGCAGAACTCTCCTCCAGCACTTTGTACAACACATTGATGTCTCAACTTAGGTTACAAAGGCAATCTCTGGAACAGTTATTGTAATCTGAGATTGCGACGGGGTGTCTTCTTTTCGGACACAAACAGTTTGAAGAACTTCGTCCACTGTCTCGATAATAGCAGAGTCCGTAGTGGTACTAACTTTCTTGACGCCTGACCATTCTCGCACATGAAGATTTAGCATGGAATAAACCTTTCCATTTTCGATCGAAGGGACGTGGTCTTCCCAGACATCCACTTCTATGGAACCTGTTTTGTTGGAGAACGTACACTCTGCCAATTTTAGTTTTTTTGCTCCAACAATTGCCATTCTGCCAAACATTGGACAGCTTTTGCAATGAAGGAAATGCTATTCCACTCTTTGCATGATTCTAGAAATTGCTTGATAGTAAGATTCTGTAGTTCTAGTTCTTTGAACTGAAACGAATACCCCCCTTCTTTGAGAATACTCACTTTTGTCATCTCATTTATGATCAACTTTCTACCATCAGGTGTCTTTGTAAATCACTGAATTTTTAGGGGCATATGACTGCGAGTGCTATCCAGTAATGGCCCTTTCTTGTTGGCATAGAACAATGTATCCACACTCTTTTTCTTCGTTTGCAACACAAGTGTTGAGTATTGCAATGTTTGTTGTCTGTTTTTCTTGACCGGAGACAGATTATGTACATAGGCAATCAATGAACCGTCCTTTGCATTTTGTTGTATCATTTTCTGAGACTGATATTCAGCGCTCCGGAAACTGTTTTCGAAGAAGTCATCAGATGACCCGGCATTACTGACGCCAGTGATGATTTCAGGAAGCGTCACTGGTCTTCCTGCACTCGAGCCGGGAGAAATATTTGCATTCTCCACAATATCCTCGGCCTTGGCGTTTTGCACTTGAGTGCCTGGTTCAACCCGAGCAGCAACTTCGGCTGTTTTGGGTGATGTTATTGTGTCTGGGTTTTTTTTAAAGATGCACACCTACTTTGCACTTTTGATGCCATGTTTTACGACTGTTGAAGTTGAACAGTAGACAGCGTGACAACTTTGTCAACTTATTTACAACATCGCGTGACTTTACAGATACCTACCAAAATCTTAGGTTTTGATCACATGACTTTTGTTTGGTGTGGCAAGCATGCTGTCTTCACATGATATTGTTATGGAAAAAGCTGGGGAATTTTTTGATTGAATGAAATTTTCTGCTGGCTGATAAAACTGGTAGCTGTACCTTGTCCAATGATCTTGTCACATTACCACCACCATGTTACCTCAGATCTAAGCTGTTCAGAGTCAGGAATATTGAAAAAAAATGCAAAAATTCTGAGGTTCAAACAGCCATTGTCCCTTCAACCTCCAATCCGAGAAAACCGCATGTTGTGGTGCTTAGCCCAAATGGGAAATATAAATGTCACAGGGCATTTTTTAAGGAATTTTGACTACTGGGGTTCAGTGTGTATAAGGGCCTTTGCACAAGGCATTCATCCAATTAACTTGAGGAAAAACCATTTGTTTCGATTCTATTTAAACAAACTTTCAGTTACTTTCCAACAGTAAATAACACAGTTAAACATTATACAGTCTTGTCTAATTGACCTATAGATCACTCGTAACTTAAATGAACAGATCTATCAGTCATTGGTAGGTTTTACCCAATCTTTTAAAGGCATCCATTTTCATGCATAAAAAATTTCTTTATAAAATCCCGATTCTGATAGAGTTCTTCGTTTGGTACTCGGTTGCGTCTGTCTTTTCTTTTTAAAAATTCATAAACTGCAGGTCTTGGGTCAAAAGCAGCCGTTCCTTTTCCATTTAACGAAACTTGCATGATTGAGTTGATTGTGTGTGGATTAAGGGAGGCTCTCTCGGGTGTCTTGATATTGTTATAGTGTGATACAGCTCTCTCAGTTGCCATGCTGTGTGGTGTCAATGTTAAGAATGCTGCAAGAAACGTTTTTAGAAGTCCACAGCTAGCCTGCGTCATTTTTCTCAAACGTAAAGCATACAATGTGCCAACATCTTGAATGTCAACAACATCTTTTATATTGCTAATATTTGCCCATGATTGACAGACATCTTCAACAAACTGACCCACAACATCAGGTCCAAGTATTTGACTGACCAGATCTCTACTAGCAGTAATTAGCTCTGTGGGCGACTTTGCATCAAGTATCTCTTTCAAGTTGTTAATAGTGTCATCTTGTTCAATATTCATTCTTTGATCAAGGAAGTTAATGGCAGACTGAACAACTTCAAGTCGCACTGCACTGTCTTCTCTGTTTGTCGTGGTTACGTTCTTATTTCTCGCATTCGTCTTCCGGCTCCGTCCACAGCTTTCTTCAGTTTCAGTGCTGCAATCTTCAAGTTCTTTTAGGTGCTTCTCTTCTTTTCCGCCAGGCAGAGGCATCTCCTTCAAGACATTGAGGTTAACAATTGCAGCATCTCTGGCAGATATAACATCTAACAATATTAAGCTGGACTTTTGAAACACTTTTTGCAGATTCTTGAATATGTTGCAAAGATCATACATGAGAGTACTCAGCCATATCTATAAAAATCACTTAGGTTAACTATCGTAGTACTAAACCGTGTACTAACCAAACTTCCATACTCATGACACATTTGCATTTAATTACCTGCTGTGTGCCTATCTTCCATTTTCTTAGAAAACCTTGTACTGTTGCTTTTTCTGTTTTGTCAGTTTCTATTGTCCCATTGGCCATTTTTGACCATAGTTTTCTTGCAGCTTCAAGATTATTCAGCACAGCCTTTAAAACGTTTAATGTGTGTTCTGCAAATCGCACGTCAAAGTGTCTCGGGAATGTTAAACAGTTGCCATCTTCCTGTAAACGATGTACGTACGTGGGTTAACAGCTTACAAATAAAATGTAACACAAGTGGTTTACATGTAGTTACCAACCTTGCAGTACACTATGCTAATAGCTTTTAAAATAAAATGCATTCTACCTTTCCATACTTCCATTTAACCTTCTGCAATTTGTCTGAAATAATTTTGTTGACTTATATTTTATAAACAAAGAAGTCGTACCTCGCGTAGCAACTTGGTTCGCCTTGGCGATGTTCTGAAGAACGTTGACACTGCAAGCACATTAGACATCCAAATAGACAGTTCAGGAACTTGCGATTGTACAGACTCCAAGGCTAAATCTGAGCGATGACAAACACACCATGCAGTCAGGATATTTCTTCCAGTATGTTCTCTCAACAGTTTCCACAAGCCACCATTCTTTCCCGTGTTGGCATTCTCTCCATCTGTTGTTACACCTACTAGCTTTGTTGTCTCAATCTTAACACCACTTAAACAAGACACAAACGCATCGAGCAGGCCAGGTGCTCCCCCAAATCACTGGATGAGATCCCAAGAAAAAGACTATTGACACTTACCTCTTCTGGAGGCACATACCTTGCTGTTATGAACTTTGAATCGACTTGCTGCCGGTCAGAGCTGCCGTCAATTTGTACCGAATAACAAAGACAATCTTTCAACAATTTTGCTGTTTTCTCCATTTCATGCTGACCAATTATATCCCTCATTTCTGCATAAGTTACAGGATCTCGGTAGTGATACAATGAGCCAGGCTGGTTAAAGGCAACAAACTCTGCATCCCATCCTTCGTTTTGAAACACGCACAATAAATTGTTGCTGTGTTCAACTGCCAAAGACCTGGATGGCCAGTTTCTCGCACTAAGGGTTTCTGTTCTACAATCATTGTACACATCAACTGCCAGACGTAAAAGAAATGCCAATGTTTCCGCTTTGCACTTTTTCATCACTTTTATCCATGGATGACTATCAGAGAAGTTATTCCATGACTCATCAAGTTGCTTTAGACGCAAGGACTCGTTGTGTGCAGGTGAGAATAAATGGTCTACTATGTTACTTAATCTGTCCTTCCCATCAACACGAACCCCACATGCAAGAGGTATTCTTCCGTTGTTGGCGAACTTTCTCACTTCCATCTCGTACTTACTGCACAATGAACATTTCATCACAGGTCTTTGCCGTTTGTCTTTGACCTCTTTTGCCAACTCTAAGCAGTCCTCAGACGACACTAGCCAGTTAACGTCTAGTTTTTTGCCTTTATACCAACAATTTGTCTGAGTTTCTACTGAAGTAGCCTCACTAGCCTGCAGTCTTTGACTATCAACTGTTAGATCACTTTCGTCACCGCCTGCTGTAATATTGCTCTCTTGTTCCGATGACAAGGGCTGTTGTACCCGCTTTTCTGAGGCACTTACACCAGAATTATTTTCAAAAAAATTAAGCAAAGATTTCTGGCCTGTAGCTGAAGCGGCTTTTTTCAACGATTTTCTCTTGTTCTCCACGCGTTTTTGATGGCCACTTTTTTCTTTCCTTTTCATTTTAAGTTACATATATTCCAATTTCCAAGTATACCGTCTGAGCTTCTGGACGGCGTTAGTCACTCTTAAGTGAACTAATAATAATTAACAATGAACTTACATAAAAATGTGAATATTAATGGTTATAGTTTATGGCTTCGCCGCTTCAGACAGTCTTCAGACAACGAAATTCGAATGGAAGTTCACGCAATAGACTTTTTATTTTAATTGCTATAACTTGTTATAGTAATAGTGTGAAAAGAATAACTCACCTCTTTCACATACTTAAAGCTTACATCACATTATCTCGTTGTTTAAAATTTCATGAGTACGCCATCTTGAATTCTAACTGAGCTGGGGCTTGGGTACGATATTATGACACCCAGGTGGACATCATGTGGACAGGATGCGCCCAAACTAGCTTGCGAGCACGCCGAGCAGATTACGCACACCTGGCTGTATTTCCCTGAACGAACTTCAAGACAGGTATATATTGAAACTGATAATCAAAAAGCAGCCGCAGCAAAATTTCATGAAGCAGCATTTTTAGTCCTTCAGAGTGACCAAGTCCCAAAGGGCCCACTATATCAAACACCGACGTTCACTACTGGGGCAAGCAAAGGGCCTACTGGGGTAAATGCCCCAGTAGTTATATAGTTAAAAAATGCCCTGAAATGTCAAGATTGTCCTAGCTACTCTGCCACGTTTTTGTGTACTCATGCAATTGCGGCATGTGTAAAGACAAGCAGCACAGATTTGTATGTTACTTGGCTCCTTGCAAAAAAACACAAAACAAGAGGAATCAATTACAGCAAAGCAATAACACATGGGTTGCCAAATGATAGAGGAATGAAACCAGGTCAGGGCGGATCTAGGATAGTTTCCGTAGTTTCTGGAAACTACTGAAGATTTATTACGGAACTTTTTTTCAAAATAGCTCAAGTTAAATGTGGTTTTCAAAAGTAAATCTAAAAGAAAATCTACCCTTAAAATACCATATTTCTAGCCGTTCTAGGTGTCCTATTTTTCAAATTTTTTGCAAATATATGCAGTTGTTGACGAGCTCGAAACTTTTTCTTGCTCGAAATTATACCTTTCCTTGACGAAAGTGCGTTCAACTTATCGAAATGTGGAAACGACTAAGTGGAAGCTGGAAACTACTAGGAAACTATTTGGAGACTACTGAGCGCTCCTATATATAGCGAGATCAGCGTTGGAAACTACTGAGCACGGTCGCTGATTGGCCGGAAACTACTGAGGAAACTACTGAGAAAGTATAAAAAACAAGCCTACCAGCCCTACCCCCATTAGGTTGTTCTGCTGCTATGGAGGTTCTACTGTTGTGCACAGTCTTTCCTATTGGCCAGCTCGATTTTTCTTCCTGTGATATTGGTGTGGTATTTAGCGATGCAAGAAACTTTGCCTATGCTCTGCTGAGAATGAGAAGTTCATTCAAAGTGTATGGATTCCTGGTAGCGATCTGCTATTGGCATTCCCGTCTGCTGTAGAAATAGAAATATCGCAAACATTCAATTGGCTTCAACAATGCTCTTTGCTGGCTAATTCGAAGTTCTTCAACCTGGTGCAACTGTCTTCAAACTCATGAAATCTCTATTGCAGCAACAAGTTGGAACCAGTGAATCGCATAATCCTTTCGTCCCTTCTAGAGATAGTTATTCTTCGTTGTCACAACAACATCGAACCTACAGCTAGGTCACCAAGATAGTGTCCTGCAACTTCAATCCACCAAAGGTAATTCTTGAGTTTTACTGCAATTTGAAGTACATGGTGGTGATGAAAGCAGTGGCGTAGCTAGCGGTCCCGCCGTCCCGCCCGGTGGGACTAAAACTTTCCACAATAATGAAAAAATGTTTTAAACTAAACCTAAAATCACAGTGTTGCTTATTCTGAATCCATAAATGTTAATTCTCATAATTTTTCAGCGCTTTTATATTTGTTAATATTTTAACTCTTATGCAATTTTGCAGACTGCCCAGTGCTGCCTAGCAACTGAATCCTATAGATTAACTAATATCCACGTATTTATTGCTTACTCATGCGATTCGTATGATCAATGTCCCGAGTTCCACCGATTTCATATGGTAGAATGTTTAATACTGTGTTATACATGAAGTTCTCATTTTTGATTGGATAGTTCACGAAGCGCATGCCCAGAATGGCTGTTTTCGTCAGCGAAGTCCCGCTATTTTGTAAAGGCGGGGTTTTTAATATTTAATCCTTCTCACGAAGCTTCTGCATGAGCACAACGACTTTGAGTCTTTGATGTTATCATATATTTATATTTCATACTGTACCTGTGATTTCACTAACATATATACAATCACTTCAACGAGAGTGGCGAATCCTGTTGCTTTTGAAGTTAATGAAGCCAGTATAGTAAATACATGACAAAGCCTTTATCTGTTCGACCAACTGGCGAACAAAATGTTATCGAACAGCCTACTTCGAATTTGATGATTACGAATGAGGAGAGATCATTTTTGAAAGAGTGGTATTGCATTACAAAGGCAAAATACGCATCTACAAAACTTTGTCTTGTGATATCGTTGCGCCCTGAAAATCGCTGGAAATGCTCTTTCTGAGGTTCTAGATTTCCAAATTTTCCCGGGGGAGAATACCCCGGACCCCCCTACAATGCTCGCGCTAAAGCGCAAGAGTCCCGCCTTTGGCATGACATTAAGCGAGACCATTATTATGAGCTAGCTATGCCACTGGATGAAACTCTACAACATCTCAACACTGTCACCCAAAATGCAATGTATTCTTTGAAAATAGTGATTGCAAGTATTAGCAAATACAAATTGGACAAGTTGTTGAGAAAAATAAAAGGGGGCAAACATTTTAGCATTCTGGCAGGCAAGGCTGCTGATATATTGAACAAAGAAAATCGAGATATTGCAATTAGTTTTCTGCATGCTTTTAAATCCAAGATGAACTTGTTGGCTAATATTATTGTAATAAAGGTACAACTGCTTAAGCTATTAAAACAATAATTTGGGAAGTTGCTTCTGATTTGGGACTGGTAATGGATGAACATCATAAACATTGTTATGATGGTGACATGACAAATAGTTGTAATGTAGCTAATATCAGCCAAATACAGTGTGTGGGATGCATACTGATTAAAGACAAATGTGTGACATTTTTCATGGAATTTGATCTGTGCCAACTTCAACAGGGACGTACAAATTGGGAGGAGGGGCCGTTCCCTTCCCCCCAAAAAAGTACTGCGCTAGCTTTATTTAAAGTCGAATATAAATCCATAAACAAATATCCCTGCAGTAATCACCGTTTTCAAAGCAATGTGTTCATTGAAGGTTTAATCATAAAAAAGAAATTATGCGTTAATTAATTGAAGATTGTATGGAACAAATGGTGATGGAACTGATGATCTGGAAGGTCTAAATTTTAAAAATTTTCTCGCTTGGCGCCAACCATGGCGGCGCCTTGTGAATGGTGAATTTGGAAACTACTCAAGAAATATCCTAGATCTGCCCCTGTAGGTAATATGTGTATGGTTTAATTAATATGCAAAAGTTAAAACCTGGTTTAACAGGCTTAATAGGAATTGAAGGTATAGAGTTCACTGATTTACAGTTAATTAAACATTATCTCACCCATGTCTCCAATACAGAGTTAGTAAAACAGAGAAACTTATTTAAGTTTGCAATTTTTGTTATATTACCTGTTTGCAAAATCTTGACTCATTTACTGCCACACCACATAAAAATACCACTGGTATTTCTTTTTTTTTTTTGAAAAACGAGTGATTTTTTTATCAAAGTTTAGAGATAAAACGTCTTGACATCTATAATAACAAATAATTCACCAGCAACCTTTCATTGTAATACTGCCATGTGATTAGAATACCTATTGCTACGAATGCTGACTTGTTTCTATAGGTTAAAAACAATATTCTTTCTATAAAGTCTGACCCGTGACGTTCATGTTAAACGAAATTTTAATTTAACTATATCCTTAATTCAGTAATTCTATTCTTAATTCTATCCCTGATCCTTAACTCCTAAACCCTATCTGAATTAAGGTATTCAGCTGAAACAATCATTTGTTTGCAAAAGCGGTATAACAAAAATTTTATTCAATTTTCATGTGTTGCAAAATGCAATGTGATAAACAGTGTTATGTATCTAGTACTGTTAATTAAAACACTAGATCTCACACAATATTTTAGACCACCAAGGTAAGGTCAGAAGATACACTACAACATTATGTCACTCTGTTTTTAAAGACCAGAAGATTATATGTAAATAACACTATTTCAAAAATACATGCAAGTGTCACTCAATGCTGTACGGTTCAGAAAATTCATTCAAAAGCATATTTTTGCAAATTAAATAGTTTTTATGCAACAAAGAACTTAGATCGCTGAATACTGTTTGAGTCAGAAAACTCAGTGAACACTGTAGTTTTCAAGGTTAAAGTTATTATTATTCATTTTTAATTTTACTAATACCAATAACGGTATTGTTTAGATTTTTGTATGTAACTGTAATTTCTCCTTTTGGTAGCTTTTTACCGTAACATTGATCAAGCGATAGCATGATCTAGATGTAACTTTTTTATGTCGTCTTCCCGAAGGACTAAGCGGATAGATGATGAATGGTCCGTTATAACTGCCTCTTACTTTTTCAATGCCATACCTTTCATCATAACCGTTCCCTCTTCTGTTCTGAAGGTAATTCCTCCCAAAACACTAACCTTCGATGATGTTACTCCTGCTAAGATAGTTTCTATTGAGGTGATAAGAATCGAAGTTTCATTAGCTGGATTTTCAACTCTAAATTCGAAATTGGTCTCATTTTCTTTGGGATCTTTCACTTTTGTTCTCTTTGTTAGATGAAGTTTGTCTTTATTTGACCAAGCAGTACGTTTCATTTGCAGACATTCCAACCTTGCGAATTTTGAAACTAGGACATTCTATGACAATAACGTCTGAAACAGAATGTACTTCATCGCTCTGCCTTTTCCCTTCCCCTCCGAAAATCCAGTTTAATTCAGCCAGTTTTCACTTGGTGAAGTTGTTTGCATGGACGCGAAGTGAACAAAAAATTTTGCAACATAAAGGGGGTGTCCAAAAAAAATTGCTACAAACACAGTTTTCACCAGCCAATCACATTTCCATCTAAGCTGTCGCTTCGTGCCAACAAACTCGCCTTGTGGACAACTGGTTTTAGCGCGTTTTCATTTATTAGTATTCATCCAAATTTACAAATGTTTTAACACAACAAATCTAAACTATCAAAATTTCTTGGAAGGTGCATGCCTCCATTTCGGTCATTCCATTTCTTAATACATGCTGATGTATTTTTGTCCACTTAGACAAAACAGCGGCTGAATGACACAAAGCAAAGCAGTTTATAAACTGAAGGTTTATGTGCACTTATAATCATACGTCAATTATTTGCTGCACGTCAGGTGCGTAATTGCGTCAACTTTAGCTACTCATCTGTAATTACGACCCGGAAGTGAACAGACATCGAAAGATAGTGCATTGATTATAGAATGTGTTTGAAATTTATTTGTTGTTTGATCTGTGTCTCTTGTTGTATGCACGTGTTGCAGATTTGCATTTCTTCAATAGTTTTGTTGAGGGTTCCCATTTATGACATACCATTAACTGCTCTAGAACATCCATTTTCAGGCGCATGATGGCGTTAAATGATCTTCTTAGTTGAAGATGAGAACGAAACTAGATCTTGTTATTGCTAATCATGGAGAATACTCGCTCTTCACCAGCATTGCTGTGGGGAATAACAAGAACTAGCAAAGCAATCTCTGTAAAACGTAGAAGTTTCTCTTTTAGATAGCCCCAGATAACATCCATTCGGTGCTGATTATCACGAACATCTCCCACTAGTGCTGCGTCCCAAATCAATCGAGGAATAACTTTGTCACATGTTTCCTTTCGGATAAGGAAAGAAAGTCAACATGATTTTTGTAGGAAAGTTTGACACGTTTTTTAATGTAGAAAATTACAAGAGAATCTGAATTAAAAAACAAAACAAAAAATGTTCGCTCCACGTTTTTTCGTGCCCTCGTTCTTTTCACGGCTTCTCACATATTCATACGGTACAATACGTCATGTTACATGGACAAAAACATCCCCCTTACAAATTTAGTAACATTTGAACTGAACTAACAATTTTTTTTTAAACTTATATACTAATTTAATGAAGTGTTTTGTAAAATAGTTCTTCCTTATGGAACATCTCCAACATACTCAAAGGGACACAACCAATGCACTGGTCTTACATACTCGCGGTCTTTCGTCTTTATCTTTACAACCCTCACCAAACTGTCACTCCCCGGAAGTGCTTCGATCACTCGGCCGAGAGGCCATTCTCCTTGTTTTGCATGCGGTTCAACTACCATTACTACGTCACCCTTTTTTAAATTACGCAAGGGATGGAACAGCTTCTTTCGTATGTTCAACATCAGCAACAATTTTATTCTCCATCGATTCCAAACTTGACCCAATAACTGCTGTACGCGACCCCAACGCTTTTTTGGATTCAAAACCTCCTCTTGGTCTGCTGTGTCAGGAGCAAATTTCCTTCCTAACTCACCAATAAGAAAATTACTTGGAGTCAATGGTGGAAAGTCATCCGGATCCGAGCTGACAAAGGTGATTGGACGCGAGTTTAGTAAACCTTCTGCGCCACAAATGGCGGTATGCAACTCTTCGTCTGTTATATCCACATTTCCAAGGATTGCTTTTATGGCCTTTTTAGCACTTTTGATCATTGCTTCGAATACACCGCCGAAGTGCGGGGCCAATGCGGGATTGAATTTCCACTCTATAGCAGAATCTTGTGTCATCTTGTTTACAATCTTTTCTCTGTCGAACGCTTCTACTAGCTCTCGCAGTTCTTGTTCTGCCCCGCCAAAGTTAGTGCCATTATCTGAAACTATGTGTGCTGGCATCCCCCACCTTGCTACCATCCTGGTAAACACATTCACAAAGGAATCAGTATCTAGGTGATATGCCATTTCTAAATGGACAGCCCGCATAGTGAGACAAGTAAATAGGCATAAATAGCGTTTTACTCTAGTCTTTTGAGGCATCTACCTTCTGGTGAAGTTCTACATACCTTTGGTCGAGTTCTTCTTCTTGCTTCTTCTGCTCGCTTTGAATTTGTAAAAGTCTTTCCCGTGCATCACTAGCTTCCGTCTGACTGTCCTTTTGTTCTTCCAAGCTCAGCTTTGAAACTGTGGATATAGCTACTAAGGCAGTTTCCCCACTTTCTTCTCATTCTCTTATGTGATTATTTCCTATTTCAATACACTCATCTACCTGCGTTCCGATTTCGTCAAGCTCTTTGTCAAGGGTATCAACAATTGCGTCAACATCAACGTCTTTGTCGTGGGTTGAATTGACCGAGTAGATTTCCTTCAAGGCATTAATAATTTTTTCGATAATATCATATTCCGCTTTTA
>JAODVM010088428.1:0-16764 GCA_025400095.1 Phenganax marumi | reverse complement strand
TTCTATTGCTACTGTGTCAGATCGACAATGGAATATGCGTGTCAGGTTTTCCACAGCAATTTGCCATCATATTTATCGAACGAAATTGAAAGGATCCAGCGACGAGCATTGTACATCATATTTCCCAATCTAAGTTATGAGAATGCGCTTAAAGAAGCGAAATTACTTAAACTCATGGAAAGATGGGATCAGATGGGCAGTAAGTTATTTGCTAGTATTGAAAAGAACGATTCGCATAAACTGGCCTATTTACTACCTCCTAGAACTACGTTATCAAAGAATATTAGGAACACCAGATCGTTTGACATTCCTAGATGTAAGACAGATCGATACAAAAAATCATTTATTGTT
Source organism: Phenganax marumi (assembly GCA_025400095.1). Taxonomy (NCBI): domain Eukaryota; kingdom Metazoa; phylum Cnidaria; class Anthozoa; order Malacalcyonacea; family Clavulariidae; genus Phenganax; species Phenganax marumi. The sequence goes on along the minus strand of JAODVM010088428.1, from coordinate 16,413 downwards.
CATTTTGCAAATACTTTTAACCTAGACACACACTCATAATATTGCATGTTTAAATTCTTGTGTTCTTATAAATATAATTCTTATGTCATTGTAAATGTAATATAGCTCTTAAATAATTCTTCGATTTTGTAATAGTCTTAAGCGTAATTCAGTCCTCGGACTGCAAAGCTTGCTGTATTTTAATAAACGATTTCTTCTTCTTCTTCTTCTTCTATTGAATCTAGCGATGCTCCCTTGGAACCACTGAAATGACTTTTGCACCTCGGGGAGTACAATCGGCTGTCAGTGATCAAATTATATTGTGATGCATTAAACAAGTTTGAAATTCATATATAAATTAGACTCGTTTGTTGCACATGCTGTAGTTCACTGTAGGTTACTTTCTGCACGTCAGTTGTTCCGACGAATCAGGAGCAATTATAAACTACTTTCATTTTATAAGTCTAAGCACAACTATAAGACAGGGATTTTGACAAGTTAAAACTATTTCAGCGATAGCCATCGTTGAGATTATTTCACCAACTTGTGATGTCATGTATTTTTTATGTCGGCGTACGTCAAACTCAATATAAACCGAGAATTGAAACGAGGTAGAAGAATGCTGTAAAATATCGTGCTTTATACACGTTCTACAAACTCCTTTGAAACAAAACGAAGTTTCTTTCCTGTACTATTATACTTAAATTAGGCATAGCTTAGGTTTTTGCAAGAAATGAAGAACTCACCAGTCACGTGTCTATTGTCATTTTGCCATACTAACGAGTTGCAACAGTTAACTTTAATGCTCATGCGCGATGTTCAGAATTGTTAATTCACAGTATGCTGGATATATAATTTTAAATACTATGAATCATAATATCCCCGCCATATTTCCGCTGCAGGTGGTAGATATTTTCGCTGAAAAAGACAGAGTTCAAGTGTTGTTGGTGCTTTTTGCTGAAACAATAGGATGGAAAGTTGACTTGCTTTGTCACGTTTTTGTCTCACGCTTCGTCACGTGGCAAAGAAATGTGTTTATCCATACCATATATGTGAGGGAAAGTTTGCAAAAGGTGTGCCCTGCGAGCATTAATAAAGCAGTTGATCTCAAAGCTCTCACTCATAACAATTTTGGCTATCTTGAAGAGAAGTTTCAAGGTTCAGTTTCAATTAAATTGTTTTCAGATAGTGAAGCAAAGGTAAAATGGTCAAGCAAACGTGAACTGAGCGATTTTTCGTTTCAAGTTAAACAGCGAAACTAAATTTCAAAGCTCCAGCTCCATAGAATCTCTTCAGTGAAGCCTTGATTTTCTCCTTTTCAGCAAAAAGATGTGGTTCCCACTTGTTGTGCTTGTGGTTGCTGGCAATTTTCTATTAGTTGCAGGTACTACATGTAGAGATATGATTTGCATATTTGACTTAAATCTTCGCTAATTCTTTTTGTTCAGTACATTTGTTCATGGAGACTTTGCTGCGGCCAATTTTTAAGATATCGTACGATAATATTTTTATCATATCGTCTGAAGTTTGATGAAGCGTCTTTATTCTATCTTTTTGTTGTTGTTCTTTCTGATCTTGTCTGCCGTGAGGATCAGCCATCAAGCAGTAGAGTTCAGTTTGGAGATTTGCCCAAAGTCTCTGCTCTTCAGCTTCTTTTGTTTATGTTTATGCAAATTAGTGCGCGGTGAAGACACTGATTCTTCTTTTTTCGTTGCATTTATACCCCCGAAAAAAAATACTAACAGAGTCAAGACCTGTCTAATTTTGAGTCCAGAAATGCGTGTTTCCATTAAAGTTTGTGTCAACAGATATCGACCGATAGCAAATGGCTCAAAGACTTAATACTTGCACAGGTGCATCAATTCAGTACGATGATGAAAACGCAAAAAGTTGAATTTCTCTTCCAAACTTTAGCTGCAGCTACGGCAGAACAACGTTTTGGCAAGGTAAACATCACCGAGAACTCGTCCGATGGATTCTATTGTGAAACAGTTTCATTTAATCCACCATTTCAAGATGGCAGAACAGTTAGAGTCTTTTCTTCATCGAGTCACGAAGATCACCCGGGGAATAGAAACGAGGCAGCAATGGCAGAAATAACTTCAGTTGATAAAAAGTCTTTCTCACTTTGTCTCATGGAACCTGCACAAGCTACCGGAGAAATAACCCTCAACTGGTTTGCGTTCACTGACAGCATTCTTCCCCAGGGCGTGCTAACAGGAAGTGTGTCTTACAGTGTGTTCACAAGCGGAAGTGTTTGTAAACATATCACTTTTGCAAGGGTAAGTTTTTCGCAGTTGTGCAACGACGATGATTTGATACTGAAGCTCTAACATAATTACTCCAAAGTTTTTGGACAATTTTTCCGCGGTAAATCTAAAATCTTTAGAACTGAAAAAAATCTCGAAAACCTTGCATTAGGTTATCCGCTAAAATCTTCAAATGAGTCATTAAATTTATTGACGATGGCTGAGAATCAAAAAGCCTTTGCGTTACTCTTTGTTGAATAATAGTTACGCGGATATTTGCTCAAAAAAATTTCAGCAGGATATTAACAGCTAGAAAGTTTTCTTCTAAATTATTGGTTCCAATCCATAGTAAACAAGACAGAGAAAAAGATCTTGTCCGTTCTGGTACCAAATGATTTTCTCAAGTGGAAACGATTGATTGGTCTAGAAGTTAATTAAATTCGTCTGGTGGAATAAATACTACAATTAAGAATATAAATCAGCCATCCAAGAAAAGTAATTACAAAAAGACTGGGCATGCAACAGACTCTGCTGCATTTTTAATGCAAATAACCTCAAATTGTTTTTCTCAGAAGTTAAGCGCACCACCAAAGGTTTTCCTGAGTGTCCGCCATGTTGGAAAAAGCACTGAACGAAAAGACATGATGTCATTGTGGGCAGAAGATGTGACAGCTAGTCAATTTCGAGTCTGTTTGAGAGAAATGATCTCTTTCTCAGGCGCTCACGAAAATCTGTACCTCGTAAGTGTGCTCATTTTCTATACAAAACTCTTGAAAACTACAAACAGAATGGTGCTTGTTAGCTTGCACAATTTCGTGTCCCTAAGAATGTACTCTTCCAAATACATAATGACCTACATTCTTTGCTTCATAAAGTCCATGTACACAGGCTGGAATAATGTAAAAGCAATAACCATGCAAGTGCATTCCCGCAGACGTTTTTAGAGTACTAACAGTGAAGCTTTTATGAATTCGGTTGCTCGTGACACAAGCTTTTACAGTAAAGTGGTTTAATTCAATGATCAATTGAATGACTTCGTATTAGCTACTCACTGTACATGCTTAATGCGAAAAGTCAATTCTTAGGCTAATAGCTTTAGACATATTTGTTTGCCAATGAAACACAGGAAACTCAAACTTTTACAAGTATCGTTGCCGCCGGAAAATATAGTATACAATGTTACGCAGTCTTGAGTTTCTCAAAATCCATTAAGGCAAATTATCAATCAATTCATTGTTATATTCATTTGAAACGACAGTTTTTTTTGTGCAATGGATTCTTGATATCGAGTATAATTGTTTAGCTGAGTGGTTGTAGTATTTTAATCATCATAGGTTTTGTTACAAGATTCTTGCGGTTTTGCATTGGGAAACCAATAATATGAATGCTGGTTTGAGGGCAACCAGGAATATGTGTTATAGCAAAGTTTTCATTCCGTTAACCCGAACCTTTATCAGTGCAACTGATGAAGTTTGTTGTTGCACTGATGAAGATCTGAGTTAACGGACCAATAGCTTTGCAATTATAAATATTCGTGGTGTACTCTCAAACTAATATTCACATCATAGTTTTACTACACAGAAATAACTTCAGCTTATTACACACTGACCTTTCCATGTTCTATCCATCTGTTAGTTGAAGTGATGATAACATGACTTTTTTCTCATTCACGCTCTAAGGACTGGATGGCACTGGAAAATGCGTTTAGTGCCAATATGACCCACTTCGATTCAATCGTGTTTCCAAACACCATGAAACCTTTATTGCAGGATAATTACGCTTACTGTCAGGTATTATAGATAGTACTTCTACTTAATCTGAATATAGTTTTTACACGATGCGAGTACACTTTGGAAGAGTAAATATACCTTAACTTACAGGTTAAAAATTTCACTCGTGGCTATTATGAGCCTCCAACTGTTCTTCTGAGTGCAAATCGTCGACAAGACTTGAACTCATCTTTAACAGATCAGAACATTGTCACTTGGGCTAAGGTAAAGCTTCAAGTAATTTTACAGATCACAATAACAACTTCGAAAAAGCGTAGATCCAAGGTACTGTTTAAAAAACAAAGCTTCCGTAGTCGTGAAAGAATTTTGTCGTAGTCGGTCAGTTTTTGACATGGAATTAACCATTCTTCTAATATTACCCTTAAAGTGCATTACTGGAAGTGTTTCAGCTTTCCAAATGATGATAGTTTAACATTGTGCACATGTAAGTTGACGTTTTGGTAGGTTTCTTCTTTAAAACTGTTCAACTTTTTGAACAAAACAGGATGTTGGTACTACAGCGTTTGAAGTTTGTGTAAAAGATCTTCCTGGAATAAATGAAAAACACGAACCAATCACAGTGGACTACGCTGTAGTGGGAAGTATGAAATTTTTAGTAAACGACTCATAATTTAGCAGATGTGTCAAACGCTATGCAAGAGACTTTAAGGATTCGAATACTTTTTGTGATTCACAGACCTTGATCCATGTCATGACGTTGTATGCGAAAAGTTTGCAGTGTGCCGTGCGTTTGGACCTTACGACGCAAGATGTGTCTGCGTAACAGACTGTCCAACCATCGAACAAAACGTCTGCGCTTCAAACGGAAAAAGTTTCATCAATGTCTGTGCATTTCAACTGGAAGTTTGTCAAACCAAAGCAAACTACTCGTACTACCATCATGGAAGTTGCAGAGGTATCAATGAATTTTTTTTTCACTCGAAAAATCGATAATGATTTTGGAAAATATTTTCATTCAAGGAATGCATGCATAGATTTGTTTTCCAATTTGACCAAGCATTTGAATAAAACAATGACGTCTACGTTATGTACAAAATATTTTGTATTTTCATCTCCAGTTCTTAGTTTACTCTGGTTAGTTTGGTGATATATATACTTCAAAAAATTGTTTAAATTACGTTATTTATCAAAACCGACGGAACAGAGTAGGAAATTCTTAAAAATTTACAGTCTTTCGATGACTACATCGTCGGAAAGGCATTTCCAAGAGTTATCGACCATTTCAGTAAAGTAAACGCTTGTAATATTTACGAAATATCCGTGGTCGGTAAATTGCTTGAAAATATCCGTACTGAATGTTCAATTCCCTGAAAAATCCTCAAGGCCTTCCAAAATCCTGTGTCTAAGAATAATAACATGGTTACCTCGGTTTGTTTTATTTCAACAAGCACGTTTAATCTCGTACTTTACCCAACTACAGGAATGACGGACATTTAGTTCTAAACTTCCATTCTCAATATATTCATGAGGGACAAAAGCGTGCAATGCATTGAAAATTCCCTCCGTGTTCATGACGATGTTATGACAAACCAAACGTACGCTTTGAAACATATGTAGAAATTGAATGTATCGCAACTCGAGGGCTACGCCCACGGGTCTTTTACCAAACCTCGCTTAGTTTATGGGACATTTAATCACCAATATCATTCAAAGCGGGCGGTTGCTTATGATGAATCTTTAAAGAAGAAAGTACTGACAAAACCATTCTTGACAACCAAAATAAACCCGTGAGAATCAGTACCATGCGCCATCGAGCTCGGGCAAGATAGAAAAGTTGCAGGGGGCATTTGATAAAAACACAAGGATTAGTTTCAAGGCAGACTAAATTTATTAAACATCTCATCCATTTAACATGCATCATATTTTATCGTGAAGGTTTTCCAATGTCAAGAGGGCGTAGAAATATTGCTGAAATTCCTCGCTGGTCTAGTTCACATTGCCAAGCGGTTCAGTTTGTCCCTTTAACGTTCTACCCGGATAAACCAGTTCACGTACAGATCAGTGTGAGCCACGTGAATGACACGAACCAAGTGCATGACGCCGCGGTCTCATGGGTTGAAGGTGTGAGCGATAATAATTTTACATTTTGTGTAATGGAGTCAGGACGAAATGAAGGGCCACCCCATGGTTCTGCTACAGTGGAATATATAGCATATCAGGGAGCGCCCAGTGGTGGTGTCGCCGGAGTCGTTTCAATTCCAGAGTGGTGGACAGGAACCAAATGTCAAACTGTCAATTTACCATCGGTAAGCATAAATTCATGTATGATATTTAACCCCACTGAACAAGTAAATTGAAGTTGAACTGCCATTTCTTCGCCTTCTGAGAAAATTTTTCTGAGTTACAATATATAGGAATGAAGGCACCAAACCTATTGCGTCTTTCCACTTGTGTATTTTCGTCGCACCCAGAGCACGAAAAATTTAATCTGAATTAAAAAGTAGGCTACAAACAATCACGAAAAGAAACGTTTTTAATTTTTGGACCAGGAATTGGTCCGCAGTTGCTGCTACTCTTGTTGTTGTTAATGTTGTTGTTCTTGTACTTGTTCTTCTTGTTCTTGTCAAGGGGCGGCGCTCTTCGAAAAAAGCCTAAGGCTTTCTCTTTTCTTTGCCAATCGTCGTAAAACTTGACACAATTATGTAAAATGATATTACTCATCGATTTACGGAGTTCGATTTTTGGACCAGGAACTGGTCCCCAATCACTGCTAATGTTGTTGTTAGGGGGCGACGCTCTTCGAAAAAAGCCTAAGGCTTTCTCATTTCTAGTGCAATCGTCGTGGAATTTGACACAATGATGTAAACTGATATTGCTCATCGATTGACGGAGTTCGATTTTCGATTTTTGATTTAGGAAGAAAGCTACTACCAAATCTTTGCCGTAATTCTACAATAAGTATCATGCATCATTAATATTCACAGACAAGTGCAAGCCGTATACTATAATTAAGCTGTTGCAATGCAGAAACGAAAAACAGCAGGCTTTATAGACTTCCTACGTCATAAGCTGTTAATGAGAGTTTCTAGAAAAAGCCGTGAATTCAGCACTGAGCTTGTACATGAATAAGTAGCTAATTTTTAATCCAAAGGATCGAAGTTTTATACACCCTGTGTAGACGCATAGTGTAGACGCTGAGTTCCTAGTCCATTAGTACGCTTGTACTTGTTGATTTTCGATTTAGGAAAAATACTACAGCCAAATCTTTGCAGTAATTCCACAATATTTATCATGCATCATTAATGTTCACAGACAAATGCAAGTCGTATGGTATAAGCTGTTCCAACGCGGGTGCGAAAAACAAACGGCGTTATACACTACCTACGTCATAAGCTGTTTATGAGAGTTTTGTAGACAAAGCCGTGAATTCAAAACAGTAGATTGTAAATAATAAGTAGCTAACTTTAATTTGAAAGAGTTGAAGTTTTATACACACTATGTAGACGCACACAATGTGTAGACACCCAGTTCCTGGTCCAATAGTACGCTCGTACTTTTCTAAGTATAGGATAATGATGGAGCTCCGAGGCTTTATTAAAAATAATGACCGAGCGCGGAGCGCGAGGCCATAATTTTTAATAAAGCGGAGGAGCGAGGCCATTATCCGACTTAATACACCTTTCCATTGTTTTGAACAGGTAACTATTGTTTGCATCTAGCTGCGGGTCGTTATTGGCCTCAGTCAAGTAGAACTGGAGGTCATTATTTTTAATAACGACCTGAGGCTAATAACGACCCGCAGGCAGATGTAAAGTGGTCGTTATTAAAAATAGTGACCTGTTCAAAACAGTGGAAAGGTGTATTAATAACTGAGAATACTAAGTGCATACTTTTAAATGCGCTCAATACAAAATTTTGAAGGTTGGCAACGATTACGCACATGTATTCTTGCAACAGTAAAGAGAAAGCGGCCTATCACGAGGTTTAGCGATTCATGTTGAAGAAAAGTCTAGATCGGCACCAGCTTTTCTTATTTCCTCTCGCTTTCTTGCGGTTTTGTGCGATCTTGATACACCATGCAGATACATTTTGTAGTAGGACAAGAACAAATAATACAACTAGCTTAGAACATAATCGAGCATTGCAAGTTTTATGTTGAAAAACGGTACCAGTGCACCAAATATCCAGGCGTAAGTATTACACTGCATCACCGAGATATCTTTTACTTAGCAACTGGCAATTTACTTGTCAAAGAGAGATTTCAAATTTTTACAAGTTATCTCATGTTCCAGAAATGACGTTTGTATCTCGATTTTAAAATTTTGATTTCTTCGGAAGGGATCGTTTTTATCAACACCAACCGTTCTCGTCACCGCTGAACATCATCGACGCAGTCTCAAACATGACGCTGCCTCGATTTGGCTGGAGGATGTTACCAGGTTTTCATTCAAGGTTTGCCTGCGCGAGTTGCAAAACTTTGATGGACCCCATCAAGATATTTACGTGGTAAGTGAAAGATCACTACATACCTTTAGCACAATCTGCTGGTACTGATTAGTTTCATGTGTTGGCCAACGAGAGTCATAATTGCTATTGTTTCGCCTTACATGCACTGGGTGTTACCTAAAAAACTAAATCGAAATTCTAGAGGGTATCATGCAATACGCATCAAACTAAACGATGCAAATTCTTAACAGCAATAAAAAGAATTTTTTTATTTCATAACAACATGAAACGAATGACTGCACATTTCAAACAATATATTCAAACAATATATGACAGTTGAAACCACATTCGTCCAGCTAGTGCTGAATGGAAGAAGAAGAAATTTATTTGCAATTTACACCAGCAGCCCGAAGCTGAATTACGTGTAAGAAAGTTACAAAAATTGAAACCTATAGGTTTCTCGAAGCATAATAGTTCATAAAACTTTCATCGATGAACTTTGCGTATTTAATGATTTCTATTGTAAACTTGAAGCATGTGAGTTCGTTGGCAATTTTTTTTCAATACATACTTGACCTGTTCTCGTTGTTGTGAAATAAAAAGGTATCATTAAAAACGTAAGAAAATCCACTTTGTTGCTGTGCAAAAGTCAAATAGTTTATTTCGTTCAAGCTCGATTTTATAATGATGCCAGTTCTCTTAATCCTTACCTTAATGTTTTTCCTTTCTGATACGTGGTTATACGTATCAGACAGCAAAAATGATGTAAAAATTATTAAATAATACAGGCCCTCTGTCACTCAGCAACTTATTCACTTATAAAGGTGAGACGACTTGTTATCTTCGCAACTGTTCGAGTAGTCTTTGACTACCACAACCGCGTACTAATAATTTGAAAAATAGTTTTTTGTATGATGAATCGTTCCTTTGGAACTCTTTTCGAACGAAATTAAAGAAAGCAAATCTAATTCTTTCTTGCAAGTGAAAATTGCGGCTCACCCTGATAGCTAGAGCAACTATATTAAGTATGTTAGTGGACTGCTTCTCACTGGTATATCTAGCATTTTGTAAATAGACCCTGAACACTTTTTGACATTTGCTGTATACTTTTACTTCACACGAACTTCGTGGAAGTCAGCTTCAGTCGACGAGGCTAGCGCGTTTAAATAAAGTTACTTACCTACCTACCTACATATCTACCTACAGCATAGTTAATAGAGGGAATAACATGGTTAGGAAACGCGGTAAACTTCAAAGACGCACTGGGTGCCTCGCCACGAATGTTGAGAAGTTGGTCACGTGACCACGTCCGTGCACACAAAGATGGCGGATACTATCAACGATATCATTTCTGGCGATGATTTTGATGCAATATTAAACATTTTAGAAGAGAACGAAGACGTTCAGGAGGAATTTGAGCAAGCCATTGCCAATGTAAGTATACAACTGCCAAAAGACGGATAATTTCATCTTGCATTGAGTTTTAAAAGGATTTAGTTATTTTTGTTCTCAACAGTTAGCGGCATGTATAGTGGGGTAAATTTACTCACTGTTGGTATATTTTCAGGATTTTACTTTGATAATTGTAGATATCAATCGTACCAATTATGCTGAACATATTAGATGTAAGAATTGAAGGAGCCTTTATTGTCTCTTTGTTAGATTGAAATTGGGCAATTTATTTGCAAAATATGCGACAAAAAATGCAGAAGCAAATCAGGTTTAAAAAGGCACACCAATACAAAGCATGGTCACGAAAGTAGTGAAACTAACAGCAGTGGCAATGTTTCCAAGGATGACCTAACACCTCACCTTCTGTCACAGATTACAAAAGAGACTGCACTAAAACTTAGCAAAAACACCTGTTACCCCAAGACAGCACGTGACGAACTTGCATCATACTGCATAGTTCTAGCGACAGATAGTAGCGAAATGAAATTTATGCAGAGGTTTTATGGAGAGTATCAGAAAAAGGAGGATGCTGAGAAATTTTATATACAGTATTTCGGTGAGGTAGTACCCAAGGCGACAAGATATTTTCCAGGTTTGACTGAAACAACAGCAACATTCCTTGCCACTAAAGTTGCTGATCACATGTTGTTTATTGCAAAGAAATCAATTGATATTTACCCATCTACTAGCAGAGCAAATACAAAGCTGTCAGAATGGGAGATATCTGGAGGGCAATACCTTGGTGGTTATGTTTTTCACAATCTACACAAGAAACTGAAAAATAGCCCGAAATGGAAATCACTTGAATGTCAGCAAGCAATTTCCATTCTTGAAGCTGCACGTGCTACAGACATTGATGACCAAAAACTGGTTTCATGTTTAAACCGAGGGGGATTGTGGGCTATTAATTCATATGCCCAGGTAATTATATTTCAGACTGAAAGTATATTTAGAAACGAAACCGCCTGCATCACTGAAAACAAGATAGATATTGAAACAATTCTGTTCAAGTCATTATCACACCCAGACACTTTATCATCATTTGATTATTTAATTACTTGCTCAGAACTCAAACCAGAAAAACAAGTTTCCAAGGATATTTTACAGACAATTGTGTATTTGTATGTAAAAGTAAGAGCATTTTCCCTTTCCAAAGACATTGTTCAAAAATACAAGTTAGCTGCAAAAAGTAACATGAAACAGAAGGCTCTAAGGAAAGATATCCAACGAGCTGCTGAAGAAGCAACACAAAAAAATGTAAAGCATTGAAAACTAACCATTGTACTGTATGATCAATGCATTAAAAATGTTACAGTGCAATATAAATATGAATTAGTTTTATGTATAGTTTTGTTTAGCTTTTAATATATATAGTTTTATATATAGCTATTTTTACTATGCAGTACTTTTCGTTTGGGCAAAGGATCTTCTGAAACAATCTCCCAGGACTTTCGTTTGTCTTTTCGCCCCTTCATGTTGCCGCTGGTAATAGAAACCTCTCGTTGGATTCGGAGTGTGTTTGCATTATATCCAAAGGCAAAGATGTCTGGATTGTCTGATCGACGGCCTAACTTTCTTTGGTTTCCAAAGTATTCCTCTACAGAATCCTGACAGAATCTTTCAGTTAGCACATAATCAATACCTTCAGTTAGTAAGAATTTGGTTGCTTCAATTGCAGCAAAAGAGGTGATTTGCAAACCTTCATAGGTCTGCCAAGAAATAAACATCTTGCTTCTTGCATTTGGGGTGTAATTACCAACACGTTCAGTTGTACTTTTTTTCCATTCTTCAAAGTATTGAAGAAATTCATTTTCTAACCATGAAAATCTCTCATCATCAAGAGACTTGTACGGAGCAAGATTAGGCTTTCGTTTAATTTTGTACTCACTGACACTTCTGACATTAAGGCAGTCAAAAAATTTGTCCATCATTTGTGCAAATGTTGCAGTTCCTGAAACTTCTGGGGGCCCAAAGGCTTTGAGTACTGCTGCAACTGAGGCACTTAGTACTTGAGCAGCTAGGTTTACTCGCATAACACCATATGATGACAATTGGATGTGATCCTTAGTGAGTCGTGGCAGTAGTTTCAAGCCATTGTCAATATCCTGATAGTAGAGTTGACTAATATGTTCCCAGATGATTGTCATTCCATCATTCCACATGTAACGAGAACCTCCACTGCGGGAATGAAATAGGCAATTCCTTGCTGTTTTAACAAGATGTGGGGCATCGCAAAAAAAATAAATGTATCTATACTTTGCATACAGATTAATAGTTCGGTAGCAAACGCCCTTGCCTGACATACCATCAAGAGCTTTATGCATACGGAAGAATGCACGATTTGGTGCAGCACCATCAGATGTTGCCGCAATGACCCACAAGTTGCAGGTTACTTCTAAGATGTAAACAGCTTCCCAAAACACAGGCAAAATCTGCTCACATCGTAGATCACTTGTTGCAAAATAGGCTAATGCAAACTTTAAATTGGTACAAATACCTCTGAGCAAGAACACCATAGCATGTGTAGCAAGATCATCACACTTATTCAAGGTAGTGAAATTGAGTTCAGGATCACCTAGATCTGTGAAACCGATTAATTCACCAGATTCCTTGTTGAAGACAAGGTTGGCTTTAACAGTCATCTCATCAAAAAGTAACACAACATACCTTTGAGTGTTGAAATATGTTGTGGTTAAAGCAATCAAATCCGTGATTACCTCTGCATTAAATCCAGTATGAGGTCTGATAGCATTTCTGTAGTCTCTGAGTGTTCTTTGACTCGGCAGAACAAGAACTCCACTGTTTCTAAGCTCCTCATAACAGGATGGAGATTTGGTGGCCAGGGACAAACAAAAGCGGATGATCATGGGATGGTAGCGAATCCCTTTGGTACTCGTTTGTAGCATTTTTTTCTGCTGTTGCCAAAATAATTGCATGAATGGTGTCATTTCCTTGTTGCTAACTTTTGACAAGATGCTTACAATATCACTGCTTATTTCCTCATCAACTTTGATGCTTGCTTTTTCAATTTCAATCTTCATCTCTTCCAACTCCTTTTCTAGTTTAGCACATTTTAGCCGTTGTTCTTGAAGTGCTAGCTTTATTTTTTCAGGTGCTGTCTTGGAAATAGGAGCTTTCAGTTTAGCCGGTGTCACCAGTCCTTTCCTGACAGCCTGATGCTTTTTAACTTGAGCAGATGAAGCACTTGCACATACCTGACAGGATGAGTCATGACCAGATTCAGGTGGGATAAGCAGCTCGCAATTGTTAGCTCTAAGATAGTCATCATGGTGGTAAGACTCACCAGATTCTGCTTCATTGTCATCACCCCATAGTGGATCATATGATTTGGGAATGACGTGGTGCTTTATATTATCAGAATTATGCGTTGGTTTGTTTGTTACTCCATTGCAAACAGTATAACCTGTTATCTCATCAATCAACTGCTTAACTGTGACTTGTTTAACTGACCTGTAATATTTCTTGTATAATTCATGATTTTCTGGTAAAAGCCAATGAAACACAGACATGGTAAATCCAAGACTGTCATCCACAACAATCTCATACTTGGGCAAAAGATATGGTAAATTTGTCTTTTGCATGGTTATTCTATCATGCAGTCGTACAACAGTCCAGTTTTGTTTAAATTCTTTTAATTGGGAAACTTGCTTGTAAATCTTTGAAAGAGAATCAAATTTCTGAATGGTAACTGGAGCCTGTACTCGTTGTAAAGTGCGTCTAGATGGAGTTTTCTCTCTATCATGGACTCGACTTGGCATGTTGAGCAGTGGTAATGCTCCAAAAACTGGTTTCTTTTTTGTCATTTTGTCGGTCACAACTACCAAAAGAACAAGCTATATTAGTTGTAAAAGTAAACAAACCAAAGCACTTCAATGCGTGCATTGAGGTAGCACGGTAGATATGTAAATCAGGAAAAATTTTTCATCCGTGACCAAGTAGTTCAAACTAGAGTATAAACTTACACGTTTCGATGTCCTCTTCCTTAAAATGTTTTTCGCATGTAAATATTTTGTCGTTTTTAATCTGCGCTCGAAAACTCTTGTCAATTACCCTTGTTTTGGTGAGCTCGTTCATCCATTGTGATCGCCAAACTTTGTATGCTTCGTTCTTCGGCGCTGGAAGTTTAAAAATACCGACTCCTTTTGTTCTTCGACACGTCCCACAACCCCATACAGCGCAGTTATCGCCGGGCATTTCATAGATGAAATTTAATATCCATTTGTGTCATCGTGGCTGAGCTGATTTCAGTTGAATAGCAGCACATGTTTTATTATGTGTGCACGGTCATTGATCACGTGACATACAAAGGCGCGAAATCAACATCGGTCTTTGAAGTTTACCGCGTTTCCTAACCATGTTATTCCCTCTATTAACTATGCCTACAGCAAGAATATCCAGTTTACTCTAGCCTCGTGAGGTTGCTCTTAACTGACAACTAGTACTATTCTCTTCATTCTTTGGTATTATGATTCTTTTCTAGAACTGGCTTGCATTTGAAACTCTTGAACGACCCTTGTTTACAGAACATGGTTCCAGTAAGTTTGCCCGCACTTCCGAAGATCCTCTAGCTAGTACTAACTACGCACAATGCAAGGTAAAGTATGCTTTGACTTTTGTGCCCGCGTTTTTTTTAAATGTATTGGTCCCATACCTACCAATATATAGTGTAACAGCTAAAACACATATGTATAGACGTATGCAGTCTTTGGAAATCTCATATGGTTATTAAAGTGAAAAGCAAGAACTGAACAACACCGCAGAAGTAATTCAATTGCTTAAGAATTGAAGATTTTATAAAGTCATTTCACTAAACAGCAATATAATCTTTTTAGGACGTTGAGCTAGCGGCTAACTATTCGAGCCCACCAACAGTTTTAGTTTCACCAAAACACACAACATCAGGAGGAAATATTGATCCAAAATACAACGGAATTTCTGCATGGATTGAGGTACAACTGTTAGTATTTAATTCTCTTTAAAACAGTGGATTTTTAGCGTCTAAATTGATTCTTAATAAGCTGTTTATCTACTAACAAATAAAATATAAAGTTTAAACAAAAAAATGCAAATACCAAATCCCACCTAATTACAAAAATGAAGGATCTTCGACAGAACCACAACTCATAGCGTATTTTGTAGTTTCAAAGTGGCCATTGATCTACAATTGCGAAAACCACTGACTATTTTATAAAAAGCGAAGTTAACATTTTCACCTCAACGATTTGACTTTGCATTAAAATCGAAATGTTGAAGTTAAAATGCATTCTTTTTCGGGAGTAATTATTGTTTCTGATTCAGTTACAATACAAGTATAAATTAGTAAATTAAGTAAGCAAAATAAAATTGAATAATAAAAAAATATTAGAAATTTACCCAGTTGGAATCCAGGGGTCGGTTGTTCGAAAGGTGGATAGCGTTATCCAATGAATAGTGATTTTTTGTAGCCTTCATTAATTTTAGATTGATCGTTAAAACATAGACTTACGGCTGATACCGAGGGATTAAAGTCTCTAACATTTATATCATTAACCAAAGTAGAAGTATCGGCAATTTATGTCCAATATTATGAACGCTGAAAAATTCACCATCCAGTGGATAGCGCTATCCACGTTTTGAACAACCGGCCCCAGATGTGTATGTATACCATATTTGTTGGGGAAAAGCCACAATAAAATGTAGGTTTTATCGTGACTTTAGAGCTTGCAAAAATGAAGGGAAAATTAAGCCGTTAAGTGAGGAATATGACCATATCTTTCTGAGATATAACACAACTAATAAACAATCGTAGCAATCATTCCGCGTTCGGATTGAGCCAAGGGAGTGAGACGTAAAAAATGTTATTAGCGTTGCGGTGCTTATTCGAACAAATACGGTAATACACAGATACTACATTATCACAAGTTAGTGTACTTGATTAGAGATGAAATCAATGTTCACCTTCTCACATAAAACTAATACATTTTAACTTAGACGGTTAATACTTCATCGTTTAAAGTTTGTTTCAAAGAGCTACACACAACTAACGGATATGATGCAGTGACAGTTACTTATGTCGTTCTAAAAGGTGAGTGGTACCTATAGTATAAATCATAACAACAAATAATCTTCGTGATCAAATTGGTTTTGCATAAACACGTCAATGAACTTAGTTTTCTCTAAAAGACTCTCTAAATTACTCTACATTAATGTAATGCGCTACTCTAAATTAATGTAAGTTGCATCAGGGTCGGACTGGTCTGTCATATGGGGCGGTGCCAATAAGCTAGTAGAAGGGCGCAGTTAATAAATGTTTGTTTGAAACTGCTGTGTCGCTTTGTAGTCGGTTCTGTACTTCTCACGGACTTTGGCCAACAATCACTGATTATTGCGTTTTAGTACAATAATTACAAAATATTATATTTTGTCAAGGTGAAGTAAATGTTATGCGTGAGACAGCAGCGAGTGCCGAAGGCGCGAGCTACCTAGGGGGGTCCGGGGGCATGCTCCCCCGGAAAATTTTGAAAATTTGAGTCTCTGAAATGGCATTTCCAGCGTTC
>JAODVM010088317.1:0-16776 GCA_025400095.1 Phenganax marumi | reverse complement strand
GCTTACTTACACGACAACTAACTGCAACGATGTTGAAAGGCGAGTGGCGTGTTCGTGTGGTTGAGATTGAGCGGATTAAGCGCATGTGATTGATGTCACGAAGCTCAGTGATCACGAGGTACAGTCAAGTGTAATCACGTGATGACTGTCAATACACGCGAGACAAGCGAAAATTAACAGGGGTGTCGCGGTCTACCGATTTCAGTAATACTTGGTTTAAATTTAAGTAAAATTGGTTTACTTACATTTGTCTAACAGTAGCATTAAGTTTGCTTGAAATTTACTTAAGTTTGTCTAATAACATATTTTAAGTAAATTAACAGTGAAATTGGTTTACTTAAGCTTGTCTAACAGATGACTTAATTATACTTAAAAGTTACTTAAGTTTGTCTAACAGTTTGTTTGGTTGAATTTTTAGTAGATTTTAAGTAAAAACATGTTTACTTGTAAGTGAATTTAAGTAAAGTTACTACTGAAAAAACTAGTTTTTTTTCCCAATTAAATAAATTAATTCAGTACAAAAACAAAATCAAGATCAAGTTATCACTACGCAAAATAAAGTGAAAGATCTGAAGAAAGTAGAAGCTGGAAAGCGACTAGCTGAAATGTCGAAACAAGCAAAATTGTCAAAAAAAGAAATGTCTTGAACACCTCGAAAAACAAGCTCAAGACAACAGCTTGGGATACTTACCCATATTCTTGGTTTTCAGCCACGTGACATTCTTCGGCTGCACAATCATGCTGGTGGACAACATTCAATAAAACATGGCGTGTGCAAATAAGTTGAATGATGAAAACCTGATTTTGTCTGAGTATTATGCTAATTTAGTTGATCCAGCCAAGAAGAGATACAAAGATAAAGTTGTAATCTGTGGGTTTGATCCTTATTTGCTTAAAAAGTCTGAAAGTATGGATGATTTAGCTGGATATCCAGTGATTCAATATCCTGATATTGTTAACTATTTGGTTCTGCAAACGTCGTGGGCTACTGGATCTCAAATGAAAGCATATAAATCAATGGAAGGCTATAATTTTTTTGTCTCTGGCTGGGTTAACACTATCTTAACGAAACCGGTAGCCCGGAACAAATAAAGTAGTGGTAGCAGCAAGAGTGAACCATTCTCAGCGGGCAAGAGAGACACCACTGAAGACTTGGCTTCTTGTTGAAAAGGCTGGCAACATCTGTGTTGCACATTGCAATTGTATGGTGGGGCTTTGTGAGGCCTGCTCCCATGTTGGAGCTGTACTATTTGCTATTGAAGCTGCGGTAAGGTTGAGAGAATTGGTCACTTGCACCCAAGAAAAAAGCAAGTGGATTATGCCTAGGTATGTCAAGGAAATAGAGTATAAGCCTGTGAATAAATAAATAGATTTTTCCTCTGCCAAGCAAAAGTGCTCACATTTAGGCACTGAGAAACCAAAAAAGGTCCAAAAATTAAGAGCTAAAGTAGAGGAGCCTTCAGCGGAAGTTCAGGTGGACTTTTTTAAAAACGTAACTAGTTGTAGCATTAAACCTGCTATTCTTTCACTGATACCACCATATAGTGACAATTATGTCCCAAAGGCAAATAACAAAGTACCCCAAGCCTTTAACAGAACTGTATAATGAGGAATGTGTAAATCATGGTTTAGAAAAATTGATGAGTTTCGTGGTGAAACAGTGACACCTACAGATGCGGTTGGAATAACTGAAACACCATTGGAATATTTTTAAGCGATTTGTCACTGATAAAATGCTGGAACATATTGTGGAAAAAACCAACAGATATAGCATTAAAAAAAAAGGGAAATGTAGCAATACATGTTTGAAGGAGATTGAACAGCTATTGGGTGTGTGCTACAAAATGGGTCTTGTAGAAATGCAGTCATATAAGATGCACTGGGCAAATGAAAGCAGATACCCAGCTGTTGCTGATATTATGAGCAGGAACAGGTTCCAGTTGATTTTGGCTACACTTCATTTTGTTGACAATGAAGCCATTTCAGAGAAAGGGAAAGAAAATAGACTGTGGAAAATTCAGCCATTCTTGGATATGTTTTGTCAACAATGCCTTCTGGTCACCCCTGGGCAAGTCTAGTCACCCCATATAAGGCAAGTTTGGCAAAGTTAGACAATATGTAAAAAATAAACCTCATCGTTGGGGTTTTAAGGTGTGGTGAAGGAGCTCCCCAAGTGGATTGCTTCATGACTTTGAAGTGTGTCAGGGGAAAGGTGAAGGGTCGGCAAAGTCTGAGTTTGGTGTTGGAGGGAGTGCTGTGATGAAGATATGTGAAACCCTCCAAAATCATGCCAACTATAAAATTTTTGCAGACAACTTTTTTACCACTTTGAAACAGGTGGAGAAACTGTCAAATGATGGATTTCTCTATGCTGGGACAGTGAATCAACACAGTCTAGGAAAGTCACTGAAGTCTAAACTTTCGGCAGAGAATGAGCTAAGAAAGAAGGGGTGAGGGTCACATGATATGCGTGTCGAATCAACCACAAATATAGTCTGCCTCAGACGGCTTGATTTGAAGGCTGTTACCCTAATGTCTAACTATGCTGGTGCTGAGCCTTTAGACAAAGCTCATCGCTGGGATAAAAGAGAGAGGGAGTACCAAGATGTTGATTCTCCATATATCATCAAGGAGTATAACACTTATATGGGAGGTGTGGATATGTTGGATGCACACATCTCGAGATACAAGTTGTCACTAAGGTCCCGAAGATGGTACATGATCCTTTTTTGGCACTTCATCAGTCTTGCCATAATTAATGCATGGTTCCTTTACAGGCATGAATGTGAACTGCTCAAGATTAAACGCAGGAGTGTCCTAAAGCTGTGCCAATTTCAGGCTTTGGCAGCGCAAAGATTGACTGATGTTGGAACATGCAGAAAACGTGGTAGACCCTCAGACCAAGAGATTTCACCCACAACATCAAAGATAGTTAGAGTCCATCCCTGCCAGGATGTTCGTTTTGATCAAATTGGTCACTGGCCGGAGAAGAGAGGTAAGTGCCATTGGTGGGCAGTATGCAAAAGTATCGAAACAGATACATACTGTGAAAAATGTAATGTTCCACTATGTTTTAATGAGTGCAGAAATTGCTACAAAATTTATCATATCACATAGAGCAAAACGATTTTGTACATTAACATAATAAAGAGTTGTTTCAGTTTCAGTCGGTAATTGGATCATTGGAAGTAACTGTGGTATGTCAGAACAAACACAAAGGCCCAGTGGGCCATATATGACCCAATAGCTCAACTTGATACAAATACACTAAAATGAACAAAACTTGCATATTTGTGGTTATCTGGTTCACTGTGTTTGTATCTGACTAAAAAATATTTTTTCTGTGGTCAAATTAAGTTTTGGGACCTCCAGGGCTAAGTCAGTGACTAAAGGATTCATTATGTACTGATACCCACCATACATATTTTCCCATCTTTTTTGTTTAGTAGTTCCTTACAGAGCGCTATTAGTGCCATGCGAGTCGCTCCTAAAGTTGGCTGCTCTTGTCTCAAAATTTGTGTCACACCTCCAAAAATTTTTCACGCATTCTAAAATTTTTCACGCTTCAGTAGAAATTTTTTCTCGCGTCTCAATTTTTTTCGCGCGTTCTAAAATTTTTCTCATGACTGGAATTTATTGCCACACACATCATCTTCCAAGTATTTGTTCGCTGTACAGTGGTACAGTAGTGTTAATGCACAGCATGGCTTTAAAAACACTATTTCCTTGGTGATTCGTGATGGCGACGGAGGAAAGAGACACAAGCTCGCTCAGAAAGGTATGGAGTTCCCGATGTAATTGTTTCAAGTGTTTTATTAGGATTAACCTGAAATGCTAATAATGATAATATTGTTCAATTTATTTTGATAAAGTAGTTTTGGTTAATCATTCCTCACAACCGAAAATTAGGAATTGTCAGCATCGCGTAATGACAAGCTATTTTTAATTGGTGTTTATTTAAGTATATGTGAGTTGTAGATAATATTTTACCTAAAGGAAGCGGCATCGGTATACATAACTCCGTCACATTCTCATGTATTTAATAGAAAGTGCCCAACGATTTACAACCCGCCAACTCAACGACTTGCTTGTATAGTTTACACTAATACATATTCCGTCTTGCTGCATGTTCGTGATGCAGTAAGAAGTTAGCAATTTCTTGGTAATGCGATCTCTAGAAAATTTTCCGAACAGTGTCTATATTAAATATTGGATACTTCATACGAGAAGTGTAATTTTATATTGAGTAAAATAAACATAATGAAAGAGAAAACTTATGGGCCTTTTGTATAAGCGAATTCTACGTTCTAGACGCGTTAAATTTGCCGCGTTGATACATTACGTACTTTCTAATTGTGGGAACAGGAGTTAAAAAATTCTTTAACTGCAGGATATAACAAACATCTATGTGAGAAACTTGATGTATATAACTATGCGCCATTTATAATTTTCCCGCCAATTTTCCTTATTAATTAAAAATAACAGTAGTTGTTAGGAAAACAGGGCACATCACAATAGTACAATATTAAATCATCTATATCTCTCTCTCTCTCTCTCTCAGCTAAGTGGTATGTTCGCGCGTTTTGAGCGATTTTTGCGATTTGCAATACTATGTTACAATCTAGTATAATAACAACGTTTATCATTGTATGGTATTTAGGTCACAGAATTTCTACGGAGTAGAGGAGTTGACGAAGGCGTAGTTAAGACATTTGAGTCAGAAAAGGTAAATTTCTTTAAACGTCTAGATGCTATTTGTTATAGAAACGTTCATTTATTTAAGCACAAATCTAAAGTGAATCTTAATTGACATTAATGTAGCATCAAGCATGTCTTCATGCTTGTGAGCGACACCTTTTTTCTCTTTACAGATGGATACATGTGCAGTTTCAAATGCGTCAGATAATGTTCTGCAAGAACTTGGACTGGCTAAAGCAGGTGACAGGTTAAACCTAGTTGCTTACTGTAAAAGTCTGGAAGGTAGAAGTTCCGCTGCGGCTTCAACACCTGAAGAGTCTAAGGAAAAGAAAAGGGCCCTACTTGATGCATTTTTGTCCCGGAAAAAACCCGCAAAACCATTGAAAAATAACGAGACGCCACCTCAAAAAGAAAAAAGGACAAAAGCAAAACGAAAAAATTTTTTCTTGGGTGGAAACATTGTAAGGATGACGATGACGCACACGTGCTTGTCCCTTTAGCAAAAGGAGGAGGTAGTAGAACGGTGGATGTTCACGTAAATGCTACTAGAACTGAGCTGATAGAAATATGTAAAGAACTTTTTTTCCCGCATGGCAAGTCAGCATTTGGAGACTCCGAAGAAATGCTTATGAACTTAGCAAACTTTAAAGGTGAAAACATTAATGAAACTATTGTAGTTGGAAATCGTGTTATGTCGTTTAACATTGCAAACTACATGGAAGCGCATAAGGTCAAAACAGTTCGCATATATCTTACAACGAAAAGAATTACAGTCATGGATGACAGTACTGATGCAGAATGGGATGATTCCGTGTCTGAAGGTGGTTTTGACGAATCAGTTCCCACTAAACTATCGAACGACTCGATTCAACTGATTGGTTCATCGGAAGAACGAAAGTCTTTGATTGAGACACAAAACGAAGAATATCAAAAATCTCTGGAACTGGACAGAAAGAAAATGGACCAACAAATCAAAGAAAAAAAGCGGAAAGAACGAGTTAAGGATGCTCGTAAATCCAGAGTGCCTCCTGAACCTGATACCAAGTTTGTTGCTGTGAAAATAAGACATCTGTCTTTAGGACTGCTGTCTAGACGGTTTCCAGACGAATCTAAAATGCATGCTGTATATGATTGGGCTGGCTCGTTATGCACAGATCCTGAGAATTTCTATTTGACTGATCCATCGGGAATTGTTCTGGCTCCCAGTACTCAACTATATGACAAGTGTACTTTGAACATGGTAGAGTCATCAGAAGGTACACCATCACTTTGTGAGTCAGATGACGAAGTTCAATTTTTAGGGTTTGGAAAAACTTCTCTAACAAGGTAAACCTACTGCTTTTGTTTTCCTCGAAGACAATAAGATGCTTGAATATAAGAAATAGAAAACAGTTTCATTTTTTTTATTTAGCTATATAAACACGCGTGCCAGATTGGAAGAAACGAGAAATTGCATTGGAACACGAGCCACTATGCGAGTGTTTCCATGCAATTTCGAGTTTCTCCCAATAAGTGCATGGTGTGTATATATTAATTTTTTTAAAAACATTTTTGTCTTTTAAAATTCCGCACTTAATCCACGAAACCTCAAGCAACGAACGTGAAGAAGATTCCCGTATTTCTATTAGTTATAGATAAACATAGCTTTTTGACGTTTTCAGCCAATCAGCACTCGCGTTCTTTAAAGCTTAATTTATAAAAGTTAACGTAACGATGATTGTACAATGCGATAATGTTTCTAACGCATTCTAAATCCAGGCAAAATCCCGTTTGTCTGAACATTGTTTTCTAAAATGGAAAACTCAGGCTCTCATATCAGTTTTTTACCCTTATTTATTGTCACACAAATCGTACAGTAAGACTTCGCGTATTCTGACAGAAGTTGTTTTTTCTTCTTGATCATAATTCACAAAAGCAAGAGCTCAAGCTTATTTCGGCTAAATTATTTTTTCAATCGTTATGTGTTAAACTATATGGTGTGTAAGCTGAATATGAAATGAACGAAATCGCTCACTGTAAAGCAAACGATTTATAATGGATTGGTATGATTGTGATTGATTGTGATTGGCAAAAAAAACCATGACAGATAATTCTCAATATCTCGCCACCTGCACGACATTAATATTAATCCGTAGTTGACGTAAATTTTCCGCTATATTTTGTTGGAAACAATTGTAAAGGCTTCCTAGAGGCTTGCAACCGTTTCTCAAACTGATATGCACCAAATTGTTGAGAATAATAACGCGAAAAACACGAAAAAGCAACACTGTCCGCCAGAAAAGTTTTTAATAAGTATTTGAAAGAAAAAGACGAAAGCGTACCCAGAACTAAAGATGACGCAAAATTCTGCTTGGTAATTCTCGATATAATGCTCAACCGCATCAAATGAATCATAATTATCGCTAAATTTCTTATATTGTTAACGTAATTATTCTACTTACTCTCTCTTATTTTAAAGTTGTAATCATTGCAGAAGAGTCTGGTGCACTATAGCAACCAAAAACGTCTTCCCTTTTTTGGTCAAATAAAACTGTCAAAAAAAGTGATTATTTTGACATGTTACTCAAAATTTCTTTACTTTCTGTTTGGTTGTTTTAGAAATGTGGTGAACAAAGACAATGAACGCAATTGTTTGGATACATACAGGTGCGCTCATAAGTTATTGGAAACCTAGTTTTTCATGAATTTGTTATCTGGTGAGGGTTTTGGGGTGATAACAGCAGCTTATTTGAGTAAAGAATTTCAAATGACATAGTTCAGTATGTAAAATACTATGCTGTGCTACTACATTTACTAGCTATATGCTATAGTCTTGTTCATTTATGCAAATTACATTAGTTGTTAATAGCATGTCACACAACAACCCTTTTCAAACGAAATCAGTACTTGGTATGCCATCCATTGGCTTGAATAATATCCTCTATATGACTGGGCATTATCTTTATGTATTTAATCTGTTTCTC
Source organism: Phenganax marumi (assembly GCA_025400095.1). Taxonomy (NCBI): domain Eukaryota; kingdom Metazoa; phylum Cnidaria; class Anthozoa; order Malacalcyonacea; family Clavulariidae; genus Phenganax; species Phenganax marumi. The sequence continues at coordinate 9,115 of JAODVM010088317.1, read as the reverse complement.
GGTGGGATAGTTGTTCCAAATTTGTTCAATTATCGCATACATATCACAAAATGGCACCCTCTATGAAACTCCAAGGTGACCAGCAGTCTTTCGTTTTTATGCAAGACAATGCATCCGTGCGTACAACTAAGAATTTGCAGTTCTTTGAGAGAAATAACTATAATTTTCTGTACCATTCTCTCCAATCACCCGACCTAAATCCGTTGGAGAGTATTGGTGGCAAGAAAACAGGCACTTTTGGACATACCTTTGCCCTCTAATGTTAATGATTTGTATGCGAAAATTCAACAAATTTGAAATAGCTGTCCCACCAAGAAACTGTTTAAATACATCAATTTAATGCCCAGTCATATAGAGGCAGTTATGCAAACCAATGGATGGCAAACCAAGCACTGATTTTGTTTGAAAAGGCTTGTTGTGTGACATGCCATGAACAACTAGTTTAATTTGCATAAATGAACACGGGTATAGTATATAGCTAGTAAATGTAGTAGCACAGCATAGTCTACTACATACTGACATATGTCATTTGAAATTCATTACTCAAACAAGTTGCTGTTGTCACCCCAAAACCCTCATCAGATAACAAATTCATGAAAACCTAAGTGTCCAATAACTTATGAGCGCACCTGTATGACACTGGACTACTCATTTCGCATGGTTTCTGTTTCACCTAAAATTATTACTATATAATACCATAATAAGTGGTTTAAAATCTGCTCTTACTAGTTCATATATCAAAGATAAATAAATACAGACTTTAATCTTCTAAAAGGAGTGCCCCTGCATTTTAGTATCCTTAGATGAAAGGTCATCGAAACATGTTGCGAGTGCGACTGTAATATTCACCTACAGGAAGACTTTTTTATCAAACCACAAACGGATTTATAGCCCAAGGTTAGGGTTTAGCCGTGTGTAATAATGGCATATACGACTGATTTTCTTCATAGACATATGTAGTGCTCAGACATTTACAGTAAGTATTATCATTTACAAATGACTACATTGTATTGGAATCGTGAAAATATTTGTCTAGTAGCTGAAAAAAAATTTGTTTGAACCAACTCAAGTCTTGTTGAACAAGTATATTTCCTTGACACCATTCTGTTAATGGTGAATTTGATCACATTCACTGCTAGAAGTTTACTCGCTACTCTAGAGTCACTTGTGAGTCACTCGCAGCTGACTCACAAGTGACTCTAGAGTCACTCATGAGTCGCGTCATGTTGCTCGAGGCCAGTACTGCATTACAGTGCAACACATGTTTCTCCTGAGTTTTGCAGGTGGCTTAATTTTTTCGTCAGCTCTGTCTTGCCTTCAGTTGATAAAACGCCGAAGGCATATGACAACTCTTCTGTAAACGTATAGATTGACGAAAGCAAATTAGCATTCTTCGATATTGTGTATGCCTCCATAAGATCGTGTGTCAACGAAACCTGGCGGATATCGTTTATATCTTCGAGAAGAGTTGAGATAACACTCTCAGATATCTCAGCTTCATCTTCCCAGGAAATTGTCAAACTAGCATTAGCTTGCAAACGTTTTTCCGCTATTTGCAAACACAGAAACCTGCAACTATTCGTCGCATCACCCGAAGAAAAATAAGAATTGACTTCAGTTATTTTGGGGACAAGTCCTGGTTGTATTTGGTTTGTTACAGCTTCACTGTATTTTTCAAAAAAACGAAGCTTATATAGTACATTCCAACGACTCTCCAGAACTGCTTTTGGCATCCGCAGGTAGGGACGACTTCAGCACATGCAGCCTTGCAATGATATCTTCAATACTAGGCCTTTTTGCCTGTTCAAAACCTGTGCATGATTCGTAGATTTGCCACAATTCTTTCCATTTGTGGAGTTGTTTTGAGATGTACTTTTCTTGTGGCTTCGGTCTAGTGTGACTTTCGATTATCTTTTCCAAGCAAGCCACAGCGCTATTATCATTTTCACTCATTTGTATATTTAACTTGTAAGGATGTTTCAATCCTGGGTTAACAATATACAATACAATCATTCCAAATGACCTAAAGTCAGCTTTTTGTAGGAATGGTATTGACACTTTTCTGGCAGAAAAGTTTTTGATCAGTACTTTGGGCGCCATAAAAACAGGAGTACCTCTATTGATCCTACTTGTTTTGCTAGTAACGATGGTATTCGTATGGACGTCCCGCGATCGACTCTCACCAAAATTGGTTAGCTTGCATACAAGAGGTGAAACTGAGCTTATTTTTTCGATGTTGTTCTGATCTGTCATGCAACTGTAGTGTTGGTTTGAGACAAGAACATTTGCCAGCTTCAAATCTCAATGAGCAAGTCCTTTGCTATAAAGGTATTGAATGCCACATGCAACATCTTCCACAACACGATAAAACACTTTTTCTGAAATGCCCCTGCAGTCAGACTTGTCAAAATGGCATAGTAGCTCAGCTAGAGAATTCACTTGACATTCTACCCTGAAAGGGTTACAATCAACCTGAACAAACTTCAAAAGCAATGCTTAAGCATGTGCACGTACACCTTTGAATTCCACGATATTTGGATGTCATAGGTTGTTCAAAAGTTTTGCTTCCTTTAGCAAGATTCTTGCATCGATTTGATTGCTTCCAAAAAACTTTTTACAGCCACATTTTCTCTATTTTGCAGCAATTCTGCCGTAAAAAGAGAAGAAAACCCTCTGCGCCCAATCTCATCTTTGTTGACAAGCGCTGTAATGAAAAGCTGGGAAAGCTAATGCCTTCACATACTGTAGAAGAGTTATTATCTTCGGCAGACAGAGCTCTTGTTGTGAACCTGCCAAAAAGAGACATTCTAACTCATTTTCATCAAGGAAATTACAATTGATCAAGCAACTTTATTATAAATATTTCATACTTCTACATTATTCTAAGTGTTGACCATGTGGTGTAGATGTAGCGTTTCCACAATTTGAATTAAAGATTCCTTAAAGTTACTAAAGCATTCCTTAAATTCTCTGCAGAAAAGCAAACTAAAAAATTGAAAAGTGGAGAGACTTCAACACTGTGGAAAGGTTTGGTAATTTACAGCATTATTTATTGTCATTTTCAACTGACTTTACTCCCAGAAGTTAAGCAAGTTCACTTCCAACTTCCTATGTACATCAAAATTTGGAATATCAGGTGGCAAATTCAAAACGCACTTAGTAACAAACTTTGCAGTGAAATTTGCAAGGGTGGGTTGACTACAAAATTTTTGTAGTTCACTATAACTACAGCTACTTAAAAAATATGTAGTCAGCTACAACTACTCCTACTTTTAAACAAAAGTAGTCAGCAAGTGACTACAGCTACTGCTTAAAAATGTAGTTAACTATTTTGCTATTTCGCTACACTATATATTTTAGTTTTGCTAGTGTATTTGCTATTTAGAGCATCTACTATCTCAGGCTGTAATGTAATCTTTAACAAATCGACTTGAGAGTTGCAAAAAGTGAAAAAACACAAGTCAACATTTTTGTAAGCACTGCAGTGTTCAGGAGTGCCACTTTTTATTTGAAAAAAACTAATAACTGATTTTCAAAATTATTGTCAGTTAAAGTTGCCCTCGTTGGTTGGAATATACACCCAGCTGAGCTAAATAGACGTTCCACAGAGGCACTAGATGGAAGTCCAGTGTTTGTTGCTACAAACAGCTGGAAGTAGGGTCTTAAACGCAGTGAATTCCTCAACTGCTTGGTGCTCTGATGGAGGTCGACTCGGCCAATCCATGAGCATACAACTGCTGTTGCGGGTCATGGTGCTTGGTCTTGTGAAGAAATCATCGCTGTCAGACTTATTATCAGCTGTGGCAGACTTGTTGTTATTTTCACGGTTGTTCACCTCTTCAGTGACCACATTTTCCAAAATGTATTCTTTACCTAAACAGAAAGCAATCTCTCAACTTGTAAGATGGAGATTGGTATTGGTATAGTGTTAGTAATAATTAGTTGCATTATAAGAATTACCTACTTCCATCTGCGTGTCATTAATAGGCCAATCCTTTTGAAAGCAGGGATGGAGAAAAGCAGCAGCGATCATCTCTCCATTAGTTAGAGAGCGGGCAAAACGGCGGTCCAAACCCTCGATGAGGGCATCCGCTAGGGCAGTTATTGCAGCACAGGATGCATTCTCTTTGTTTTTAATAAGCTTGTCTTTAAGAATGGTGATGGTCGGTATGAGGCATCCCATTGAGACTGCTTTATCTCCTTGTAAGATGTCTAAAGCTTGACATACACGTCTCATCATCTTGACATAATCATTCAAAAACGTCACTTCGTTGGCTTTTAAACTACATTACACATGACATAACCAATTAGTAATTTTCTAGTAACTGGTGTCACAGATATAAATACATAATACAAACATCCATTCAAATTTTACAGCGTTACCAAAAAAATTGATTTTTGTTAAATAAACTTTAAACAAGCAACCAATTAATGGCACTAGAGCTTACTGAGGCACATCCAGTCGGTCACAAAGAGCATCCAGGACTGCTTCATCTTTTGTTTGCTTTATTTGCATTAGGCGCTCGATTGCATAGAACAACGAGTTCCATCCTGTTGCCACCGGACGTATCAACAGAAGTCCACAGAGCTCTTCAACTGCTTCCTTAGTTTTAGCAGAATGCCCAAACTTATTCCATAGGGCTTGGCATTGTGCCAAAGCACTTCTATACTGCTTTTTATAGGTAACATTATCAAATGCCTGCAATCACTTGCAGTAACAACGTTCAAAGTATGACTTGCACATCGATGGTGTGGAGGCAAAGGAAAAGGATCATCCTCTTTATCTGTACAGGTTTGAAGACGTAGTATATTGTCAATTTCAACTGAATGGAATTCATGACTATGATCTTCATCCAGTTTGTCTACATCGTCATCATGATCTTCAGCTCCATCAGTTACACCTGCCTCAAGCCCAGAAAACACTTTAAAAGCTTTCACGAAGTTAGAACCGTTGTCAGTCGTTGTATGACAAACCTTTGAACGAATGTCGTACTCTGAATGAATTTCGTTCAGAGAATTTGCCAACAAAGCATGCGAATGGCTACCACAAAGGCGTCTACAGGCCACAGCTACCGACTGCCTTTTAAGATTTTTTTTAAGCCAGTGTGCGGTTACACCAATAAAGGACTTTGCATTGGATGTCCAACAGTCCGTTGTTGTTGCAACATGAGTAACATTTAAGAATTCTTTGCAGAGATTTTCTTTTGTTGTCTTTGCCATGCCATCAAGTTTCAACTTTAAAATTTTTGCGAGTCGGCACAGTGCAATTCGGTTGCAGGGTTTTAATAAGCGAACAAAACGACGGGTTTTCAACAACGGAAAATGGCATGCAGGTGGCACAAATGAACTCAAGGATAGCTGAGTTGACAGTTATTTGGCTTGCATTGTTTGCTTGGTTGAAATTGAGCTTTGTCTGCTTAGCTGGTTTTGTTGAAGCCCCAGATACACTCGCTTTTCGTTTTGATGACCTTGCTGTATTCATCAACTGGGTGTATTGTTTGACTTTATGAGGATGTTTTCTCTAAAACAGAAAAAATAAAACCGCTATAGCTAAACTACCTACAAAGATAAGGCTCTGCAAAAAAAAACAAGACTAGATTGGCGTCACTGATAAGTGATAACTTACCACCAAGTGCGTTTTCAGGTTACTTGAAGAAGTGTGATTGGTTGATAACGTTTGCGTCTTCGGGCAACAGATTAGACACAAAAACACATAACCTGATTTAATGTTTTCTTTAACTTTGAATAGAGTAGACAATTGTGGCCACGAGTTTTCGACCCTGGGTGGTGCTTCTTGTTGCTCTTCTTGTGACTAGTTATTAACTCTATAAATATTAATAGTAATACGCTAGCATACGGACTTTATAAATACTATTGCTGTAAATATAATAATAGTACCACTAGTACCGACCTGAATATCAGAAATTTCACAATTACACTCAAGCTCGCTCATCATCTATGCTGCTTTAGTGTTTGGTGTTTACACTTTACACATTCATGAACCTCAGCCGTTATCAGATTTTAGCAGAAGAAAATTGCAGGGACCTCATGGCGATGTTGTATAATAAAGTCGGAAAGCGTTGAGAGTATTTCGGGACTTAACAATAAAAAATATAAAATTGCGCCAAAATAATCTTGAGTGGGAAGTCTCAAATGTAAATAAGACAGCACAGCACTGCTTATTTTATTTGTGCAAATTGACTAGTAGCTATTGACTACTGAGCATTCGTTTTAAGCAAAACCGTGTCTTATTCTATTCTACCAATTTGCTGGCAATTTGAATAGCGAATAGCGATTCACTATGAAAAGTAGTCAACTACTTGGCTACTCAAGGGCAAAATGTAGTTCGCCAAAACTAAAACTGCAGCTACTGTTCTAAAAATGTATTCCAAAACTAGAAGCTACTTGAAGAATGTAGTTTGCCACAGTAGCGAATTACAACTACTTCGCTACTACCCACCCTTGGAAATTTGCCGACAAACTTGTGAGCTTGGCGAATTCCATGAAGGTGCCCCAAAATTGACTTTATTCGAAATTGCCAAGTGCATAAGTTCGTCGGCAAGCTTCATTGCAAAGTCCATTATGAAGTTTGCTTCGACTTTACTATTAAATATGGAACGTAACTAGGAAGTTGGAAATGAACTTCTAACCTGCCTATGTAAAGTCAGTTGGGAATGACTGTAGGCATAGAAATGTGAAGCTTGCCTGTGGATATCGCACTCTAAGATAAAAGCACAATATAGGTGTTCCCCTCTTACAAAATTATAGCTAAAACTTTCGGATACATTTAAAATAATATAATACATCATATCCATCTCGCAATTTATCCCCATATTCATTCAGCAGATCCGTTTAGTTCCACATCTGTGTCTGCATTTTCACCTAACCGTCGTTTTTTTTCTATTTTATTTACACAAAGTTATTAAATTATCAAGTCATATACAAATGTTTATAACACAACATTAGTTCTATTTTCTTTGTTTTTCAATTTTAGGTTCTTTTTGTACATTTTTATATAATTTTTGAAATGTATGAAAAGGCGAATATATATACATGTTATATATGATTAATCCTCATTTATCTCGTTTAATTTTGGCATTTTGTTGCTGCTTTCTTTCCACTATTTGCCAATCCTGCCTTTCTTATTTCACTTCATTCGACACTTTTGGAACATGGCGTTTGTAGATTGGAGATTCTTGAAGTTGACACGCCAACATTCACTTCATCATCATCTGATGAGTCAAGTGGCAGAGTTAACTTCTTTTTTGCAGTTTTTGCTGCACTGTTATTTACAGGTCTCTTTGTTTTGCGTCATGCATTTATCAGCATGGTCTTCATGCCTTTGATTGTAGGTTTTTTCTTAAACTCTTTAAGTTCCTTTTAGAAAGTATCTATAGAATTCGCAGCGTAAAATTCTGGATTTGAAACCAGCGCTTTTATACAGAGATAGTGGAAACGTATCAAGTACATAGCCTCACCAAACTCAAACATCTTTTCAAAGAAATCAGCATGATCTTCTTCACCATTAATTATTTTTAACATGTTCTTTACGTCAACTTGCAACGGACTTTTCTCATCGTTTTTGCCGTTTAGATTTCCCAGCACATTCTGTAGGTTCTCCATCTCTTGTCTGACCTCCTGGAACTTAGACGTTTTACAAACATGCAAGAGTTTTCAGCTAAAAACTGCAGGTTTGATGTGATGGTCTCCGCAAATTCACTGACACCAACTTCTGGATGTCGCATCCATTCGCAATTTATATTCGACATGCATTTGAGTATGCCTTCATCAGACTTTGGTTCATCTGTTTTTCCGTATGGTTTTAAAAAGCTGGTAGGAAAATGTTGAAAGTAGGTGTAACATGCTGCGTTGGTCCGCAAAGAAAAGCAATTGTCTTGTATATCAATTCTGATTACATGTAAATAAATCGTCTTGCTACAAAACTGAATGTCAATGTCAATGTGTTCTAGTTTTCTATGATCACATCACGCACATCGTGACATCTCCTTCTGTTTTTTTTTTCAATGTCAACTGAGAACCACTATATAAACCTACATTCTAAATGCTGATTATTAAAGTTTTGGTTTGTCCAACATTCTCGGCTTAGCCCATAATAGAATCCTTGTGCCACACCGGTGTAAATTTTGTACGTGCAGATCGCCAAGGTGAGTCTTCACTTGAATCTCCACGAGGTCCGTCAGAGGGTGCAACGTCTGATGGCGGTATATTTTCAGAATTTGGTTCCTTCACAATTAAACGGTCTTGGGGTTGTTCACTGCATTGTTCGGGAGGAATCTCATACTCCATTGGTGGAAATGGGGGTGTTGGAGGTCTTTCTTGCGATGCTCAGAGTGGACAACGGTTTTGTCGGTATTTCCGGCCATTCACTTCTACTTCGTATGATCTATTTCCCAGAACTTTAATGCACGTTCCTAGCGCCCATATCGTTTCTTCTGGCAATTTCATTCCGATAGCTTGACCCTTCGTCAATGGCTGAATGGCTGTCGCAATTTCCAATCTGTCAGCTTATTTCTGGTGCTTTCATCTCTTGGTTGCTTAAAGAGATTCTTGTGAGTAGGTAACAGTGTTCGAGTATGGCGTCCCATCAACCGTTGTGCTGGTGAGGATGAAAGACCTTCTGTGGGGGCATTTCTCCAATCCAAAAATGCTAGCAATGGGTCTTGACCAGCCGCTTTAGCTTTTTTCATTAACGTTTTGCAGGTTTTGACTCCATTCTCAGCTCGGCCATTTGACTGGGGGTAACGAGGGCTTGCAGTGCGGTGTTTGAACCGCCAACCTCTTGCAAAAGCTGAAAGAAAACTCTGTGGCTGAAAACTACGGTCCATTATCCGTAATCACAGTATCCAGGATTCAATATCGTGCGAACTGGAGTTTGCACGCTAGTATGACTTTTTCTGCAGTAGTTTTCAGTAACTCTTGCACCTCAAAGAAACCACTCCAGTGATCTACGATCAGAATGAACTGTTGTTTCCCAAGCTCGAAGAGGTCAATGCTGACAGTTTCCCAGGGACGGAATGGTGCCGGTTGATGTGCCTGGCACGTCGGGCATTTTGAAACGAGATCCTTGACCTCCGCGTTCATGAGTGGCCAATAC
>JAODVM010088206.1:0-16782 GCA_025400095.1 Phenganax marumi | reverse complement strand
GACCTCACCCCGAAGCTCCGCGAGAACCTCGCCGCCAACGAGGACAACGTCCGTAACAACGTCGAGATGATGCGGCTCATCCGCGACGTGGAGCTCGACGCCGAGCTCGACTCCCTCGTGCAGGGTGAGGTCGACGCCGAGGTCGGTCAGGCGCTCCAGGGTCCGGTCCATGGCCAGCATGCCGCGCCGGTTGGCGGCCGGGATCAGCGCCCGGGCCTGGCGGAGCTGCGTGCAGGCATCCGTCGCCGCTCCCCCCGCCAGCGGCGCGGCGCCGGCGAGGTCTACCTCGACTTCCTGGCCCAGGTCCACGAGATCACCCGCTCATGGGGACGGCGCATGCAGTTCTGGGGTGATGTCGTCCTCGAGCGGCCGGAGCTGATCGAGCGCCTGCCCGGCGACGCCATCGTCCTCGACTGGGGGTACGAGGCCGATCATCCGTTCGCGGAGGAGACCACCACGCTCGCGGCGGCGGGCTCGGATTTCTACGTCTGCCCGGGTACCAGCTCGTGGAACAGCCTCGGCGGGCGACTCGACAACGCCCTCGCGAACCTCGCGAGCGCCGCCCGAGCCGCGCATGAGAGCGGGGCGTTGGGCTACCTGCTCACCGACTGGGGTGACTTCGGCCACCTCCAGCCCCCGGTGATCAGCCTCCCCCCGATCGCGGCGGCCGCGGCCTTCTCCTGGCGAGTCACCGACGCCGACGAGAACGAGCTGGCCCTCCGCGAGCTCCTGGAGGCGCACTGCCCCGAGATCGGGCATCCGGCCGAGGTCGCCGCGCTCCTGAGTCTCGGAATGCTGCACTCGGCGACCGGGGTCTCGCTCAAGAACGGTACGGTCCTCTTCCGGCTGCTCATCCACGCCGAGGCCAACCTCGAGCACGAGCGCTACGAGCGCCTCTCGAGCGCCGGGCTCGAGCGAGCGCTGGAGGTGCTGCACTCGATCGATCTGCCCCGCGGTGCCGAGCGCTCACTGACGGTCCGGGAGCTCGAGTGGGTGACGGGTGCTCTCACCTTCGCCTGCCATCTGGGTCTCGCACGGCTCGAGGCGGGTCGAGAGGCACTCCTGCCGTCACTTCCGGAAGAGGTCCGAGAGGCGCTCCGAGCCGAGCTCGAGCCGGTTGTCGAGGCCTTCCCCAGCCTCTGGCTGGCGCGTAGCCGACCGGGAGGCCTGGACTCCTCGCTCGGTCACCTCAAGAGGATCCTCCGGCTCCTTTCCTAGGCCAGGCACCCACGGCCCTTGGCTCTCACCCCGAGACCCGGTACCGCCCCGCGACGACCTGGCCCACGGGATAACATCGCCGGGGTCTCGATGGCCAGTGCCCCCGCAGTCACACCCCAGCGCCCGGCACGACTCCGCTTCGGGGCCGGGCCGCTCTCGACCGAGGCCCTGTTTCTCGAAGATCTCTCCACCCGCCTCGAAGGGTTGGGGCCCGAGATTCTCGTGCGGCCCGTACGGATCGTGGTGCCTTCGAGCGCCCTCCGCAGCCACCTGCTCGCGCGAGTCGTCCGCTCCACGGGCCGAGCCGTTGCCGGTCTGCACTGCGTGACGCTCTTCGGCCTCGCTCGCGGCGTCGCCGAGCGCGCGCTCGGCGCTACCAGGCCGCACGACGAGCTCTCTGTGCTCATCGCGAGACGGTTCGCCCAGAACGAGGAGTGGCTCCGCCGCTCGCTGGCCCATCTCACGGACGGCTACCGCTCGGTCGACGCGAGTATTCGCGACCTGTTGGAGGCGGGACTCGAGTCCGCTCACGTGGAGGCCCTCGAGGAGGCGCTCGCCGCCGACGGGCGGGACGCGGACGCCTCGGGTGAGGAGATCCGACGGGCTGCCGCCCTGGTTCGCGTGGCCGGCGCGACCCTCGCGTCCCTGGAAGAGCTCGGAGTGCACTCGACTCCGACCCTCTTGCGCGCTGCGACCGATCTCATTCGCCTGGGCCCCCAGGACCTCCTCCCCACCGACACGCTCTTCATCTACGGCTTCAACGACGCCATCGGTGTCGCTACCGATCTGCTCACCACGCTCCTCGACCGGTTCGGGGGCACCATCTACCTCGACCGGCCGCCGGACCCGGCATCTCCGGACCGGCCCGATGCATCGAACGTATTCACGCGCCGGTTCGCGGAACGCATTTCGGACGTCGCCCGTCCGCTCGAGGAAGAGCCGCAGCGATCCCCCGTCGAGCTCTCGTCGTTCCAGGCGATCGGAGGCGAGGCCGAGATCCGTGCGGTGGCCGGAGAGATTCGGGCGCTGCTCGACGCGGGTGAGCGACCGGAGGAGATCGGTATCGTCGCGCGACAGCTCGGCCGATACCGTACCCCTCTACGTACTCACCTGAGCCGGCTCGGCATCCCGTTCTCCGCTTTCGCGGACGGACCTCGTGGGCCCGAGGGACGTTCCGTGCAAGCGGTTCTGGCGCTGCTCCGCCGCTCGGGTGCGACCCCCGTCGAACGCTGGCTGGACGCGCGAGCCCGCCCCTTCCCGCGGATCTCGGACTTCGATCTCCACCTGGCGCTCTCGACCATCGGTGCCGGGCGGCTCGAAGAGGTGCCGACCCGTCCCTACGCGGCGGTCTCGCACGGCGGCCGCTACGCTCTTCCCGTCCGCCGCGGCTTCCATGCCGACGAGGACGACGAGGTCTACGCGCAGCGGCGCAAGGTGCCGCTGAGCGCGTTGGAGAGCGCGGCGGAGGCCGCTGGAGACCTCCTGAGCTTCCTCGAGGAATGGAAGGCCGAGCGACGGCTGGCTCGCCATGTTCGCAACCTGCGCGAGCTCCTGGTCGAAGGCCTCGATTGGAGCCCGGCGGCGGAGCTCACTCGCCGGATCACCTCGATCGCGGAGGACATCCAGCGAGGTGTCCCCGACGAGTTCGGCCTCGGCTACGACGAGTTCTTCGATCTGCTGGAGCCCGCCCTGGAGCGGGTCGGAGCCTGCGCGTTCGGTGGCTCCGGCGCCGGCGTCCGGGTGCTCGACGTGATCGAGGCCCGCGGCCTCACCTTCCGGCATCTATTCGTGGTCGGCCTGAATCGGGGGCTCTTTCCTCGCATCGTCAGCGAAGATCCCCTCCTTCCCGACTCGCTCCGCGCGGTGTTGTCGCGCCACGGTTTCGGTGTTCTGCAGGACCTGCCGCAGAAGCTCACCGGCTTCGACGAGGAGCGCTATCTCTTCTCTCAGCTCCTCGCCGCGGCCCCCCGCGTCTCACTGTCGTGGCAGGAGGTGGACGAAGACAATCGCCAGCAGGCCGCCTCGCCTCTGATCGAACGTCTCCGCTGGTCGCTCGGCTCGACCGCGTGGGAGCAGCCGGCGACGGCGAGGCATCTCTACAGTGAGGCCACTGCGGCCCTGCGCGAGGGCGGCTGGCGCCACCGACCGCCGCACGAGGCCGCCGTCCTGGCGGGCGCCTTCGGCGCGCGTGGGGCCTTTGGCAAGGTCCTGGCGGTCGCTCTGGAGGAGGCGGCCGAAGCCGCGGGTCTGCCCCGACCACCGCGTGGTCTGCACAACACCAGGGTCCGCATTCTGGACGAGATCGATCCCCAGCTCACCACCCGGAAGGGCCTCCGCACGCGCCGACGGCTGGGACCCTACTTCGGCTTTCTCGGCCCTCCGTCCACGGGCGACCCGCGCACCCGAGAACGCCTCTTCGTCACCACGCTGGAGGGCATCACCGCCTGCTCGTGGCGTGCCTTCCTCGAGCGCTTGCTCCAGCTCCAGCCGGTGCCCGACCCGCTCGAGGCGCTCCCCGGAGCGGAGCCGATCTACATCGGCAATCTGGTTCACCGGGTGCTCGAGCGCATCGTCACCTCGCAACTGCCGCAGCCCGATCTCGACCTCGCCGAGGCACGCGCGGCCGGCTCGGCGGTGCTCTGGCCCGACGCCGCGAAGCTCGAAGCGATCGTGACCGAAGAGGCCGAGCAGCTGGTTCGCATCGAGGGTTTCGCCTTCCCCGGTTTCGCGCGCCTGATGCGGGAGGTGGTCGGTCCGTACCTCGAGGTAGCCCGTGAGGTCGAGTGGGCCGCCGGACCGGTGGCGGCGGCGGCCGCGGAGACCTACGGAAGCGTCGAGGTCGCGAGAGAGGGCGCTCGAAGCCGGACGATCTCTTTCAAGGCCGATCGCATCGACGCGAACGGAGCCGTGACCCTGGTCGACTACAAGACCGGACGCCCTCTCAGCACCAAGAAGACCGAAACGGCTCGCCGACAGGATCTCCTGCGCAAGGTGCGCTCCGGGGAGGCCCTTCAGGCCGTCGCCTATGCCCTGGCCGCCGGCGAGCCCGACGACGTCGGACGTTACCTCTACCTCCGACCGGACGGCGAGGTGACGTCCGAGCAGCGCCTGGCAGAGGTCCGGGGGTCGGATGCAGACTTCGCCGAAGCGTTCCACAGCTCGGTCTCCACCGCGCTCCGCGCCTGGGACGAGGGCTCGTTCCTCCCTCGCCTGATCGAAGGTCGGGGCGAGAAGGAGTTCGCCTTCTGCAAGGCGTGCCGGGTCGCCGAGTCCTGCCTGCGGGGCGATTCCGGGGCACGCGGCCGCCTGCGCGACTGGCTCGCGGCAAGAGCGGAAGGCGCCGACGATCTTTCCGCTGCGGACGTCGCAGCCCTCGAGACCTGGACGCTCCGGGGCGATCTGCCGAGCGAGGACCGCAGGAGGCGCCTACCGTGACCCTCGCCACGGAGAGATGGCGACTCCTGGAACGGGACCGCGAGGCGCGCGAGGTAGCGCAGCAGCAGTTCGAGACGCCGGTCCTGATCGAGGCGGGCGCCGGCACCGGCAAGACGACGACCCTCGTGGCGCGGGTGCTCGCGTGGCTCCTCGGCCCGGGCTGGACGCGCGCCCGCGACGAGCTGGCCCAAGACCGTTCAGACCGGATCGAGCCGGATCAGATTGCGCCGCTGGTGCTCGAGGGCGTGGTCTCGATCACCTTCACGGAGGCCGCAGCCGCCGAGATGGAGGCTCGGATCGCCAAGGCCCTGGCTCTGGTCGCCGGCGGCCGAGCCGAGGAGATCGTGGGCTTCCACCCGCCTGCGCTGGAGGTGGAAGAGGCGCCGACGCTCGAGGGAAGAGGGCAAGCGCTCCTCGCCGCGCTCGATCACCTCACGGTCCGTACGATTCATGCCTACTGCCTGAACCTGCTCAAACGCTACCCGCTCGAGGCGGGGCTCCATCCCGAGCTCACGGTCGACGCGGACGGCGCCGTGCTCGAGGAGCTGGTCAGCGAAGTGGTCGAGGCGGGCCTTCGCAGCGCCTACTCGCGCGAGGGTGATGGGCCGCTCATTCAGCTCGCCCGCCGGCAGATCGGGCCGAGAAGAATCGCCGAGACTCTCCGAACCCTCGTCGAGCGAGGCTTCTCCAGCGAGCATCTCGAAGCGGACCCCTTCGACAGTGACCGGCTCACCGCTCTCGTGCGCCGCCTGAGCGGCCCGCTCGAGAACCTCCGCGACGCCATCGACGACCGTTTCGACCATTTTCCGGCACGGCAGAACGCCCCCAAGATCGCCGCCGCGGTCGAGGCGACCAGGGAGCAGCTGGCTGCGATCGCCGATGCCTCCGTCAGCGGCGTCGAGAGGGCCGCGGCCCTCTGCGATCTGGTCTCGTTGCTCTGGCCCACCTCCCTCGCCAAGGATCACCTCGGCAAGTGGAAGCGGTCCAGTTTCGGCAAGGCCGAGGCCGCTGCTCTCGGTGACGACGCCGCGAGGCTAGCCGCCGCTGCGGGGGACCTCCGCGAGACGCTGCGCCAGCTCCGACGCCTGAGGCCCCGACTGCTCGACGCCGGGCGCCGCGCTCTCGTCGCGCTGCTCGCCGAGGTCGAGCGCGAGATGCAGGCACGGGGCGTGATCACCTTCAACGGCCTCCTGCAGGCGACACGCGATCTGCTGGCGAGCGACCGCGCGGTGCGACGCCGGGAGCGACGGCGCCTGCGGCAACTCCTGGTCGACGAGTTTCAGGACACCGATCGGATCCAGTGCGATCTCGTGCGACTGCTCGCTCTGAGTGGTCGTCCGGAGAGGAGGCCGGGTCTGTTCGTCGTCGGCGATCCCAAGCAGTCGATCTACGGCTGGCGGAATGCCGACCTGGAGGCCTACGAGGAGTTCGTGGCCTCGGCGATCGAGGCGGGGGGCGATCGCTTTCCGCTGGTCGAGAACTTCCGGTCGGCGGCGCCGATTCTGCATGAGGTGGACCGAGCGGTCGGACCGACCATGATTCGCGAGTCGGGTCTCCAGCCCGGCTACGAGCCGTTGATCCCGTGCGAAGACCTGGCGGCGGCGGAGGGCTTCGCCGGGGCATCGCGTGGACCGATCGAGATGTGGGTCTCCTGGCTGCCCGCTGACGAGGACCGTCCGGGTGAAGCGGCAACACCGTTCGACGAGGCTGCGCAGCTCGAGGCCGAAGCGGTCGCGCGCGACATCGCGGATCTCCACCAGCGCGGCGAGGCCGGATGGAGCGACTTCGCCCTGCTGCTGCGCAGCGGCAGCCGCCTGGACACCTTCCTGAGCGCCTTCCGCGATGCCGGAGTGCCTTTCGCCGTCGCCCGAGACAAGAGCTACTACCGTCGTCGAGAGATCATCGAGGCGGCCGCTCTGGTCCGCGCGATCGTCAATCCCGTCGATCATCTGGCCCTGCTCTCCTTCCTCCGCTCGCCGACGGTCGGTGTCCCCGACGCAGCTCTGGTGCCCCTCTGGGTGCGGCAGCTCCCCGACCTGATGAGCGAGCTGACGGAGACCTCCAAGGAGACGCGCCAGCAGCTGCGGAAGCTGATCGCTTCCGCGGCCGCCGAGGTTCCGGACACGATTCCCGGAATCGGAGAGATTCGCGGTTGGGAGAAGAGCCTCGAGGCCGGCATTGACATGCTGCTGCGGCTCCGGGTCTCCTTCCGCACCGAGCCTCCGGACCGTTTCATCGAGCGGATCCGCACCTGGCTCCTACTCGAGGCGACCGAGTCCGCTCGCTATCTCGGCGCCTATCGCGTAGCCAACGTCGAGCGCTTCCTACGCGAGCTCGAGTCGAGTCTCGACCGGACCGGCGGCGACATTCAATCCGTTCTGCGGTCGCTCAGGCGAAGCGTTCGCGAAGCGCGCGAGGCCGAGGAGGCGGTGCCCAAGGAGGCAGCCCTCGATGCGGTCCAGGTCCTGACCATCCACGCGGCGAAGGGGCTCGAGTTCCAGCACGTCTACCTGGCCCAGCTCCACGCCGAGCCCCCGGACAACGACGACCGCGACGTCGATACCGACGAGCGATGGTCCCCTGGGCAGCCGCTCGAATACCGGATCTTCGGCTGTCCGACCCCCGACTTCGACCGCGTGGGTGAGCGCCGGCGCCGCATCGAGGCCGCGGAGCGCGTCCGTCTGCTGTACGTGGCGATGACCCGGGCGCGCGAGCGCCTGGTTCTGATCGGTCGGTGGCCGGAGCAGCCCGAGCCGGTCGCGATCGATCGACGCCGGAGCTTCGTCGACCTCTTGCGGTCCCGGGAGACACTTCCGGAGTCGCTCTCGCAGCTGGTCCCGAGCGCTGGCGACCGGGAGCGCGGAATAGATCACGCTTGCGCCCTCTGGTTCTTTCCCGGCTTTCAAGAAATCGGTGCGGTCCGGAGGCCGGGCGCCGAGCCTCCCGCCTGGCTGCCGCCCGCCGAGAGCGTGCGGTCGTCGGCCGAGCACCTCCGCGAGCTCCGAGCGAACGCTCTGGCGCGCATGAACCGGTCGTTTCACGCACCGGCCAGCCGCGAGGCGGGCGAGCGGCTCGAGGCGCAGGCTCTCGAGTCCGCGACCCGAAACGGTCGGTCGAGCGGCTCACGGGAGGTCGCTCTACAGGTCGGAACGGCCATCCATCAGATGTTCGAGCTCTGGGATCTCGACAACGACCCCGACGCCGAGCTCGCGCTTCGTCGCCGAGCTCTCGACGCCCGCCTGCAGGCCGAGCTCGCCAAGGACCTCCACGGGGAGGGTCTGGAGAGGGCGCACCGCCTGGTCGAGCGGATCGGCGAAGGAGAGCTCCTACAGCGCTTCCTCGGCCTCCGGTCGCAGATTGTTGCGCGCGAGCTGCCCGTCGTCCTGCCTGCGGGGGTGAACGGGACCGGACCCGTCGGCTTTACGACCGGGGCGATCGATCTTCTCTACCGCTCCGACGACGGCCAGCTCGTGATCGTCGACTTCAAGACCGATACGCTCGAGCTCGACCTCGAGATCGAGGCGCGGGCCGCCGACTACGCCTCCCAGGAGCGCGCCTATCAGGAAGCTCTCCGCTCGGCGCTGGCGCTCGACCGACCACCGCGCTGCGAGCTCTGGTTTCTGTGGCCCGACCGCCTTCACGTAGGATGAGTCGTGAGCCATCTCGAAGAGCTGCCGACACCGGCCCTGCTTCTCGACCTCGATCGAGCGGAGCGCAACATCGAGACGATGGCCGCGCGCGCCGCGACCTGGCAGGTGGCGCTGAGGCCGCACATCAAGACCCACAAGTGCCTGGAGCTCGGGCGACTACAGCGGGCCGCGGGCGCCCGCGGCATTACCGTCTCGACCCTGGACGAAGCGAGGGTGTTCGCCGAGGACGGCTTCGAAGACATCACATGGGCGTTCCCGATCATTCCGTCGCGCGTCGGCGAGTGTCTGGAGCTCTCGCAGAGCACGACCCTCGGCCTCGTCGTCGACTCCCCGGAGGCGATCGAGCTCCTCGAAACGACCGGCGCCGCGTTCCCGGTACATCTCAAGGTCGACTGTGGCTACCACCGAGCTGGGGTGGATCCGGAGAGCGAGCTCGCCGTGGAGCTGGCGCGCCGGCTGGCGCACTCCCACTCCCTGCGGTTCGCCGGAGTGCTGAGCCATTCGGGTCACGCCTACGCCTGTCGAAGCCGTGACGAGATCCGCGAAATCGCCGCGTCCGAATGCCGGGTGATGACCGATCTCGCGCACCGCCTGCGCGCCGAGGGACTCGCCGTCGACGGGGTCTCGGTCGGCTCGACCCCGACCTGCACGATCGGCGACGGTGTGCCGGGCGCCACCGAGATTCGACCCGGCAACTACGTATTCTTCGATCGCTCGCAGGTCGCCTTCGGCTCCTGCGAGGCGGCCGACACCGCGGTGAGCGTGCTCGCGACGGTCATCTCCAGTCGGCCCGATATCGACCAATCGGTCGTCGACGCCGGCGCCCTCGCCCTTTCCCGCGACCCCGGACCGAGCCAGGTCGACACCGTGAGCATGGGAGAGATCTTCGACGACTACGAGAAAGGCTCTCTCTCGCCGGATCTGCGGGTCCGATCCGTCTCGCAGGAGCACGGAATCCTAAGCCGCGCGCGCTCGGTGGGCAGCCGCGTCCGCATCCTGCCGAACCACTCCTGCCTCACCGTCGCCTGCTTCGATCGCTACCACGTGGTACGCGGAGATCGGGTGATCGACAGTTGGCCGATCCATCGGCTGCGGACCTGAGTCTGGCTACGGGGTCGCCCTGCGCACGTCTCTCGCCCGGTATCCCTGGCGCAGGACCTCGACTTCGACCGGCGAGGGTCGCGACGCCGCCCGGCCCTCGGGCTCGAAGACGATGAGGTACTGCGCCCGCAGCTCGCGCTCGATCTGCTCGTAGACGCGCGGCAGCTCCCCCGCACCACGAACGCGAAAGGCGCGGCCTCCGGTAGCCGGCGCCAGACTCGAGACCCCCTCGCCACCGGCCATCGGTCCCAGCGAGATCGGAAAGACCACGACACCGGCGCGCAGGGCGAGCTCCGCCACCTGGGCGACGGGAAAGTCGCTGCCCACGTCCGAGCCGTCGGACAGCACGATCAACGCCCGGCGGCTGGTTCTGCCGGAGAACTGGAAGAGCGCATGCACGATGGCATCGTGGAGCCGGGTGGCTCCCCACGCACGCAGACCGGTCGCTCCATGCCGCAGCGCCTCCGAGTCCGCCGTGAACGGCACGAGCTGGTGGAAGTCGTGGTTGAACGCGAGCAGGCTCGCCACGTCGTCGCCGGCGAGGACGCGCTCGAAGAAGGTCTGGGCACTGGCCGTGGAGACCCGAAGGCCACGACCCATCGAGCTCGAGACGTCGATGAGCACGGTGACGTTGAGCGGCAGGTTGTCGATCGACTGGACCTTCCGGACCGGGCGCTCTCTTCCGGCCTCCCAGACGCGGACGTCGGCCGTGCTCAAGCCACGCGCTGGCCGCCCTCTGGCGTCGAGAATCGACAGGTAGAGCTCGCCGAGCTGTACCTCCAGCTCATCGGGTGGCAGGGGGCCGAGGAAGACGACGTCCTCCTGGGCCTCACCGTTGTCCAGCTCGAGCCGGGCCGTGAGGTAGTCGAGCTCCCGGGCGAGCCGTGTCGTGTCGCCCGCCGGATACGGACAGCGATAGGGCGGGCTCGAGCTCGAATGGATCAACCGCTTGCCTCGCCGGCACTCGAAGCGCCGCACCTTCGCTCCCTTGGGCAGGCTGGCGACGACGCCGATCGTCGATCCGATTGCCGGCGCTCGCTCGAACTCCACCCGAAAAGGACGCTCCGGGGGCTCCAGGAGTCGCTCACTCTCGGCCAGCGCCCGTCCCTGTGGATCGAGCGCCACCGCCAGGATCGGCACCGGCTGAGCGACGGCCGCCACCTCCACCCGGTAGGGCGGATCCCGGTCCACGGCGATCTGCTCCCCCCGACGACGGAACTCGACCGCGGCGATCGGTCCACCGGCGATGATCGCCGTGAGCACGATCTCGCCCCCACCGCCGATCGAGGGCGGCAGGAGCTCGACGCTCGGCAGTGTATTGAGCTGCACCTGGTCGGAACGGGTGAGCCGTTCGAGGCCCCCGGCGTAGCCCGCCGGATCCTCGGCCCGCCGCTCCATCTCGGGGACGTCGAGCTCGAACTCCTCGTGCAGGAAGGCGAGGCCCCGCCCGTCAGCCACACGCAGATGGAGCCGCTGGACCCCGGGGAGCAGGCGACGGTAGAAGTCGATCGGCACCGAGACCTCGGGAGCGTTGCCCGCGATGTGGTGCACGATCGAGAACGCGTCGGAGAGACGACCCTCTCGATAGACGTCGCCCGTCAGGGAGACCCGGTCGAAGAGACGCCCCGGAACAATGCGTCGCAGCCGCTCCGTCGGGAGCTCGAGCCGGCCGTGCAGAATCGTGTACTTCGAGTAAGAGCCGAGAAAGCTCATTCGCAGCTCGATCTCGGGTGCCGAGGGGGGATCGCGCTCGCGCAGACGGTCGAGCCAGCCCGTAGCGGCGGCCGGCCACGGCGCCCTCTCGCGCAGTACCGCGAACGAGATCGCATCTTCCAGCCCACGGCGCAGGCTACCGAGCTCGCCACCGGCGTAGCAGCTCGCGGCCTCGACCGAGCTCAGTACCTCGTCGACGCTCTGGTAGCTGCCCTGACCTCGCGTCAGTCCCTCGATGTCGCCCGGGGTCCACGGCGCGAAGGAGCCCAGCTCGAGGGTGGTCGCCTCGGCAAAGACGAGGACCGAGCTCTCTGCCGTGGAAGATCCGCCGGGGAGATGTCGGGGCTCCCAGTGCCAGATCTCCAGCCGGCGAAGCGGTCCGCAACGACCGAAGACCTCGATCGCGCCCGGCTTTCCTACGAGCTGCACGACTCGCTCGCGGGCTCGGGAGCGAGAACGGAGCCGGAGGACGTCTTCCCGATTACGTGCCCAGCGCTCCAACGCCTCCTCGCCGACGCTCTCCCAGTAGGCTCGGGCGAAGCGCTCCCGCGCGGCGTCGTCCTCCAGCACCAGGAAGTAGAGGCGCTCCTCCTCGGTCAGGAGGGGCGAGATGCGCTCGACCCACGCCGTCCAATAGCCCGCCAAGCGCGGGCCTCCCGTCTTCGGGCTCTGCGCACCGATCGGCGCGGTCAGAGCGAGGGCGGTGAAGACGAAGCAGGCCGCCAGCAGAGCTCGGCTCCGGCGGTAGACGAAATCTCTCGAGCGGACGAACACCTTTCGCCCGACTGGAAGCATTTCCGATGCCACTCGCTCGGACTATACGGACGACGTAGCGAACGGGCTCTCGTCCGTCTTGGGAGCCTCGCGACGTCCTCGACTGGGGACGAGAGTCCGCCCCTGCCGCCTAGTCGATGTAGCCGAGAGCGCGAAGCGCGTCGAGATCTTCGTCGGAGAGATTCGGCGGGGGCAGGTCGTCGGCGACGTCGAGGCCCGTACGCACGACGTCGAGGAACTCGAGGAGCTCCGCCGAAGCGTTCGTCCGGTTCTCCTGCGGGTCGGTCTCCGCGGGATCCGCGAGGAGATCGAAGACCAGCCGCTTCTCTTTGCCGGTCCTGTAGATCTCCTTGCGTCCGTTCTCGAGGCGAGAGACCGCAAGCAGGCCCCGCGCTCGGAGCCGCGTCTGCTCCTCCTGCGGTTCGACCGAGCTGCGATGCGCCTGGAAGAGGCAGATCCTGGACTCGGGCGGTGTCTCCTGGTCGAGCAGGACTCCGGACCAATCGAAGCCTCCGACGAAGTCCGGCACCTCCTGATCGAGCAGCCCGAGGATGGTCCGCGGCAGATCCTGAATCATCGCCGGAGCCGCGATCACCTGTGGCGCGATGCGTCCCTCCCACGCGAAGCCCAGTGGGATCCTGAGCGAGTTCTCGTAGAGGTGGCGGCCGTGTCCCCAGTAGCCGTGCTCACCGAGGCTCTCGCCGTGATCCGAGAAGAAAGCCACCAGCACGTCTTCGGGGGCCACGCGCTCGAACACCTCCTCCAGGAGGCGGCCCAGCCGATCGTCAGCGTAGGCGATCTCCGAATCGTACCGGCGCTTCGGCGAGAAGACCGAGCCGCTCTTCTTGACTCCGATCTGCGGCAGGAACTCCTTCCTCAGTCGGTAGGGTGCGTGGGGCTCGACTGTGTGAACCCAGAGCAGGAACGGCTTGTCACTCGCCTCCAGGTGCTCGTCGAGCCACTCGACGGAGGCTTCGACCAGATCGTCGGCGGTCGCCTCGCTCTTGAGCAACCCGAACCAACGCTTGCGCGTGAGCAGCACCTCGTAGGTCTCGAAGTGCTCCTGCATCCCGGAGAGACGGTCGCGCAAGGTCCAGTTACCGAGAAAGGCCGCGGTCTCGTAGCCACGACGGCCCAGGCTCTTCGTAAAGGAGTAGAGGTTCTCCCGCATCCGGAGTCCGTTGCGCGTCGCTCCGTGCTCGTGCGGCGCCAGCGACGTCAACATCGAGGCCAGGGCGGGACCCGTCAGCGGCTCGACCGTGCGCGCGTTCTCGAACCGGACGCCACCCGCGAGCAGACGGTCGATATTCGGGCTGGTATTGCGCTCGTAGCCGTAGCTCGAGAGGTTCATCGAGCGCAGCGTGTCGATCGAGAGCAGCAGTACATGCGGCGCTTTGCGCGCAGCCCACAGGCTCGGGGTGACGCCGAGAGCGAGCACCCACAGGATCACGAGGAGATGGCCAAACCGCCGCATGGCGGCCGGAATCTACCAGACGAAAGAGACCTCGAGACGGCTAGAATCCCCGCTCGACCATGACCCAACCGAGACCATCCGGCTGGCGGGGAGCCACGCATTGGCTGAAGATCGCCTTCGGCGTCGGAATCCTCCTACTGGTGGTGCGCTTCGCCGCCGAGGTCGATTGGCCGCTGCTGGGCAGACGCATCCAGACGGCGAGCGCATCGTGGGTCGGTGTGACGGTCGTACTTCTCGCCGGCCGCCTCTTGAGCTGGCACTGGCGATGGTCGGCGATCCTCGACCGAACCGAGGACCACACCGGCCGCGGGCGCCGACTCGCCATTCTCCTGGCGTCGGTCATGACCAACCACGTCGTACCGTCCATGCGCCTCGCCGGCGGGCTGCTGCGTGCCCGTTACATCGCCCGGGGCGAGCTCGGGTTCGGTCAGGCCTACGCCACCGTGCTCTTCGACACCACCCTGCACCACGCCACCAGCGCCATCTTCACCTGGCTCACCATGATCGGAGCGTGTTGGATCCTGGGCTATCGCTGGACCGCCTCCGTGGCTCTCGTCGCCGGCCTCTGCATCCTCGGCTACGTTGCCGGCCGTCTGCGGCGGCCGGATCCGCTCGAGGGTCCGATCGCTCGCTACCTGCGCAAGCTCCAGGAGCCCGGGGGACGCCTCGGAGCCTTGGTGGATCGCAGCCAGGGGCTGGTGAGAATGGCGCGTTTCCTACTTGCTCAGCGTCCCCTCTGGTGGCGAGTGCCGTTACTGAGTATCGTCTGGATGACCACCTCGGTCGTTGCGCAGTGGGCACTCTTTCGGGCGCTCGATCTGCGGGTCGGATTCTGGGTGGCCGCCGCCGCGATCGGCCTGGGCGTGATCGCTACCGTGCTGACCCAGACGCCCGGCGGGATCGGCTCCACCGAGACGGCCATGGTCGCCGCCTACGCCGCGTTCGGCATCGATCAGGTCGACGCGCTGGCCGGAACGCTCCTCTACCGCGGCCTCCACTACATTCTCGTCCTCGGCTTCGGAATCCCGGCCCTGCTCTGGTGCGAGGTGACCCGACCGCCGCAACGCCGCGCCAGCGATTGACGGCATACAATCGGGCGCGATGGCTCTGTTCCGTCGCAAGTTCAGGCTGACCGCCTGTGCTACCACCGGGGGTTGAGCGGCCAAGGTAGGTCCGGGGGACCTTTCCCAACTGCTGGCTCCGATCAGTCGCCTCGCTGAGGCCGATCCGGCCGTTCTGGTCGGCCCCGAGACCGGCGACGACGCAGGGGTGTATCTACTCGACGGGACGGCGTTGGTGGCGACGGCGGATTTCATCACCCCGGTCTGCGACGATCCACGCATCTACGGCAGGATCGCGGCCGCCAACTCGATCTCCGACGTCTACGCGATGGGCGGAACCCCCCTCTTCGTCCTCAATCTCTGCTGTTTCCCGGACAAGGACATCCCCGACGGAGTCCTCGACGAGATCCTCCAGGGAGCCACGGACGCTGTGGTGGAAGCGGGTGCCGTGACCCTGGGCGGCCATTCCGTTCGCGACGACGAGCTCAAGTTCG
This sequence comes from Phenganax marumi, assembly GCA_025400095.1. Lineage (NCBI taxonomy): Eukaryota > Metazoa > Cnidaria > Anthozoa > Malacalcyonacea > Clavulariidae > Phenganax > Phenganax marumi. The sequence goes on along the minus strand of JAODVM010088206.1, from coordinate 1,862 downwards.
GCCTCGCGGTCATCGGCCGCGCCGACCCCCATCGCGTTCTCACGAATGCCGGGGCCCGACCGGGCGACGAGCTGGTCCTGACCAAGCGGCTCGGAACCGGCGTGCTCATCAACGCCTTCAAGGCGAGCAAGACGGACCAGGAGACCCTGGATCCCGCGCTCGAGGAGATGGCTCGCCTGAACGACGTCGCCAGCGCCCTGGCCGTCGAGCACGGATCGAAGGCGGCCACCGACGTCACGGGCTTCGGCCTGGCGGGCCACGCCCTGGGCATGGCGAAGGCGTCCGGCGTGGCGATCGAGATCGACTTCGAGGCGCTACCGGTTCACGACGGCTTCTACGACCTCGTACGCCGGGGCGTCTCGACCGGCAGCACCGGCTGCAACGCGGACAACGTCGAAGGTGCCTTCGAGGAGGTTCGGAGCCTGACTCCCGAGCAGCGCGAGCTCATCTTCGATCCACAGACCTCCGGAGGGCTGCTGATCTCGGTCTCTCCCGATCGCCGCGCTGGCCTCATCGACGCTCTGATCGCGAGCGGGCACCACGCGGCGCGCGTCGGGCGGGTGATCGCGGGCGCCCCCGAGATCCGAGTGACGTGAGCTGGCTCATCTACGGCGCCAACGGTTACACCGGCGAGCTCTGCGCCCGTGAAGCACGCTCCAGGGGCCGAAAGCCGATTCTCGCCGGCCGGAACCGGGCCGCGGTCGAGAGCCTGGCGTCGGAGCTCGGGCTCGAGTCACGCACCTTTCCGCTCGACGACGACGCTGCGGTCCGCGACGCACTCGCGGACGTCGACGCCGTCCTGCATTGCGCCGGTCCCTTCGTCCTGACCAGCCGGCCGATGATCGAGGCGTGCCTCGAGACCCGCACGCACTACCTGGACATCACCGGCGAGATCGCCGTCTTCGAAGGTGCGTTTCGGTGTGACCGGGCCGCCCAGGCCGCCGGGGTCGTTCTGCTCCCTGGAGTCGGGTTCGACGTAGTGCCGACCGACTGCCTGGCCTCCAAGCTCTCGGGCGTCGTACCGGATGCCTCCCACCTGGAGCTGGCCTTCCACTCCGCGGGCGGCTCGATGAGCCGCGGCACCCTCAAGACCATGATCGAGGCGCTGCCCCACGCCGGCGCCATCCGCGAGGAGGGCACGATTCGCACCGTTCCACCCGCCTTCGATGCCAAGCGAATCGACTTCTCGTGCGGCGAGCGCTGGGCGATGACCATCGCCTGGGGCGACGTGTCGACCGCCTACCGCAGCACCCACATCCCGAACATCCGGGTCTACAACGGCACGCCGCCGGCGGCGATCCGGCGGATGAAGCGCCTTCGTCCCCTGCTCCCGCTACTCGGCGCGAAGCCGATGAAACGCGCCCTTCAGTGGTGGGTCGGCCGAACAGTCGTGGGCCCCGACCGCGACGTGCGCGAGCGAGCCCGGGTCTACCTCTGGGGTACCGTGCGAGGACCCTCGGGCGGCGCAGTAGGACGCCTCGACACCCCCGAGGGCTACGCCTTCACCGCACTGTCGTCGGTCGAGGCGATGATCCGCCTGCTCGAAGGTGGAGTGCCACCTGGAGCGCTGACACCGTCGCTGGCCTTCGGCGCCGACTTCGTCGAGAGCCTGCCCGGGGTCGGCTCGATAGAGATCGAGCGCCAGGGCGCCTGACGTGCCTCCGCGCGAGACCTCGCCCCTCGACCTGATCGCGACCTGCGCGCTCGGCCTCGAGAAGCTGCTCGCTGATGAGCTCCTGGCCCTCGGCGCGGACGACCTCGAAACCCTCCGTGGCGCCGTCGCCTTCCGGGGCGACTGGTCCGACGTCTACCGCACCAACTTCCGGCTGCGGACCGCCAACCGCATACTGGTCAAACTCGCC
>JAODVM010088095.1:0-16790 GCA_025400095.1 Phenganax marumi | reverse complement strand
CTCCTTCACATCCTCCAAAAGGAGAAAATCGCACTTAAAGTCGCAGCAAAAATCGCCCGTGTAAATGGGCCTTTACGCGAAGAAATTACTAATATTTTTCAGCCGAAAATGGATTGGTAACTTTCTCAGGGCTATATTTTTCGCTTGTTACAAAATTTCGCAACCAAACTTTGCAATCTTACTAAATATGAGTTGCTCTTTCTAGCCCTTTTCGGTGAATCCTCTACTTTTTGTCTAATTCAACATTTAGTCTACAATGCAAACTGTCCTTTGCCACTGGAACAAATGCTTTTTTGATAAACATACTGTATGTACGTGAATATCAAGTAATCTTGAATGCTCTTGAATTTCAGATATGAATTGGATGATTTACGCACCCCCGTGTTTATATTTGAACGTTTGTGCAACATCATATATCCTGTAAGTTTTTGGTGTGCGTTGTTGGAATATTTTTTTGGTGATTATTTATGTATTGAATCGTGGGATTACAACTACTAACTGCATGACATTTTAGGAGGAGAATGACACGAGTGAGTTTTTGTTGATGTTGGAAAAAGATCCGCAGCAAGAAGATTTTCTTCAGGGACGTATGCAGGGAAATCCTTACAAGTACGTTATATATTTTTATATTACCCTCTCCCACGCTAGGCGACTGTCCACCTTAAAACCACCACTTTTGGGCAGCAAAATCGTTGTTTTTGACCGTCACTTTTTATCGAAAGAAAATATGCAGAATTTTACGGTTGTTACAGTGGTGCATTTACTCCACCTTGAGGTGTTAGACCAACAGTCTAACACCTACAAGGAGCAACAGCAGACAGACGACACGTCAACTGTCAACTGTCGACCGACTCGACACCCTCACCAAACCAGACCACCCCCCCCCCCCTATAAGATCATGCTGGATCCATCACTGGATTGCTAACAATTGTTTGACACTTGCTACTTTCGCATTTGATAATAATTTAAATTAAATAGTTCGTGTTTTATCGGCGGAATTTGGAAACCAATTGCTGAAATTTCACGCGTTGTTATAGCAAATGTGTCAGATTATGAAAAAGCGAGAAATTTGATTTGATTTGATTTTCAATAAAACAAAATTTGCCCAATTCAATCATGCTGCTACCCAAAAATTGCATTTTTAAGGTCTGGTCGCATAGCGTTAAAAAGGCTGTTGGATGAATTTCTATATAGCTTATGGAAGTGTAGAAATCATTACATGTTTTGATTTTCTCATATCTAGGTCATCTGATACTGGAATGGGTCCGCTGATGAGGGATGTTAAGAACAAGATCTGTACAGGTTTGTAGTTTTATTGTTTATTCAAGATCATCACAATAGCTATACACTTCGATAGCAATGCTGGGGGGATATGACGTCCTTCCTTCTGTCTCTCTCACTATAATGCTCCTGTTTTCAGTCCCCCGATTGTATTTGAGAAACGTTTTGAAGGTGTATTGTTTAGGCTAGTGGTCACACATTTTGTCGTAGACGTTGTCAAAATCATTCTAGTTTTAAAAGAAAATTTGAAAAAAGTGATTTTAAGCAAATTAATTAAAAAGTTAACTTTTGTGCAGCTTTAAATTACTCAAACTCTGTACCACTAGTTTTGCAATTTCTCTCATGAGTAATTCAAAAATTTCGCAATAAATTGTAAAATTTTGTGTTTTGTTACTTTAAGATTGCGATCTGATAGCTCTACTTGAAGACGACACTGGCATGGAGGTAAGGCAAATGAATGGTGGTATTGGTGGTGCAGTCGCTTGGACAAGCGGCTTTCGCCAATGAGCCTGCGCGTTTGATTCTCAGCGCAGGCTTACCTTTCTCTTGTGAAAAGAGTTCGTCAGCTACTCTGCTGAAAGTCGTAGGTTTTCCCCGGGTACTCCGGTCTCCTCCTACAGGGAAAGTTGACAGGGTGGGTCAGGATAAGTAGATAGTAATAATTAGGAAAGTAATATAAAGATGAGTTGCTTAGGTTGAATGTACAACATGGATATAGTTGGAAAAAATAGTAAAGCACTTTAGATTATGTCCATATAGAATTAGCGCTATACAAATACTAAGACATAAACATTTGCTGTACGTATAATGTTGATCAGATTAAATCTTGATGATCAGGCCGAGTCCAGTTACACGAAGCGCGCTTAGCTTAAACGGTGGATAAGTTCAATATATATATATAAATCATATTTATGTATTCCTTGAATAATGAACTTGAAAGTTTTTTAACTGAATACAATAATTATTTATTTACCCATTTTTTTACTTTGATTTAAAAGTTTTAGAAGATGTGTGGGAGTGTTTTTGAATTCTGACTTATCCACCGTTGAAGCTAAACGGGCTTTGTTCAACCGATCTGGGGAACATTTCATTGCATTTTTTATATTTAGCTTCTGGTTAACTCGAAAATCATCAACTTGGATTTGCCTGTGAAAGAAGTGTACAAGAAGATCTGGTGTCCCCAGGGAGAGGTATTGACATAATTTCTCATTTTTTGGATACAAACAGATTATGTTTTTAAACGCGGCAAAGTATATCTGTTTATTTCTCCCAGGTTTTGTGAAATTACAGAAAAAGACTGCGACTAGCGGTCAAACAGAGACGTATTTTTCGTTTCAAAAGAGTTGTTATCTCAATGTTCTGTTTTGTGCCCAAATTTGCAATGGACTTGTCTTTCTCGCCACCAAATTTCACAAAGGGAAAGAAAGAAAAGTTTAAATAACAATACTTTAACTATGGAAGTTCTAGTCCCAAACAGTCCCAAATTTTTCCCAAGCGTTTACAAAAGATGTATTTGCCTAAAAAGTCTTCTTCGAACAATAAAAACATGTCTTTGAGATTTTGAAAAATTTACGTTAGACATGGGATGAATTTACTCATTGGTGCACGAGACACTAGTCATTTCTTAGACTAATCACTACTTCAGTGCACGTTTTGTTTGCTTAATTTGCTATCTGCGTTCTTATTTTTAGGGTGAACCGATGAAAGTTGTGTATAGAATGAGAGGTAGATTGTGTTTCTTTGTTTGCTTGCTGGTATTTTTGCTGATTCGTTCGCTAGTTTTGAAGAATCTCAGTCGTATTTAAAATACATACCCGTTGCTCATTTTCTCTGTGTTTTTAATTTTTATGAATTATCAATGATTTTTTAAACAATGGTACAAAAAAATAACGTAATGCCACACTAGAAATCCTACGAGTCGGCTTTTGGGAGCGCTACCGTCATCATTAATGTATTGTTTATCGAGAATAATGTTTGGTATATGAGATACAATTCTCTGAAACTGCAATAACTTTTATAGCCACTATAGCTTTGGTAATGTTTTCAAAAAACTGTTGGTCGTCGCTGTATGCTTGGATTTGTTGAGAACGGCGTGATTCTTGATATCTTGTATAGTCTGTATTGGCGAACGTCAATCAGATGTTTCAGCATATAGTGAATTCGCACAAAAAAGTTTTTATGTGAGGTCCATAGCATAAACTACTACAACAACAAAACTGTTCTTTTCAATGCTTGCATTTCTGTTTATAAAGTGAAATGTGTATTTTAACCTTTTTCTTAACGGCTGCGTCGTCGATCTCGCGTCATACAACGTTAAGCTTGCTTACCTTGAGTTGCTAGAACTTTTAGGAAAGTAAATCTTGCTGTGTTTTTCTCTGTAGGTTTATTGGGCGATGCGACGGAAGACATTGTTGAAACCTTGGATAAAAACACGCGTAAGTGATCGCGTGAAATCGTTCCAAAGACTCTTTGATTTGACATTAGATTTGTGAGAATATTTTCTGACTTTCAGAGAAAGGTGTTGATAACGAGATTGTTTACAAGATGGCGAATGTGATGAGCGAGTGCGGAGGTCTGGAGGCCATCTTGGAAAGGTGAGTTATTATGTTACTTTTTGTCAGCGCACCTTCTATAAACTCGAAAGAAAGGCTATTGTAGGAGCTGTTGTGGAGTTGTTCAAAAACATAGCGAAAGTTAGCTATATGGTTAAGTAAGAATACCGTATTCTCTCTATTTATCCCGCTCTCTCATATAAGCCCTCTCTAATAAGCCCTCCCTTTTAAGAGGAAGAAATTTATTGAGCCCCCCTCCCGTTTGCTGAACTTTTTAAAACTTGCCATGTTGTGTTGATGTGTATTTTGTTTTTATTATAATACTAAGAACATAATACCTTACATTTTGTGAAAATTTTGGATAACTAAATAAGCCGCCCTCTCAAATAATCCTCTCCTCTCTAGTAACCCCCCTGAAAAGTGTCTGAAAAGAATAAGCCCAGGGGGGGCTTAATAGAGAGATATTACCGTGTCAACTAAACAGAATTGTGTATTCAAAATTTCACAGCTTTTCTGGCCGCGGGATATTGATTGAACATCGAGTAGTCGCAATAGCGCTTCTAAATTTTTTATTTTCGTTTAACAGGTTGTCAGGTTTACGAGATTTAGTGCGTGGTGGTCAACTGCTTGAAGTTATTTTGAAATTACTTGGTTTCTGCGTCAAAGTCAAGGTAAGTTTAAACACTCGAAAATACAAAAATAGTCACACTGAATAATACAAAGTTGGATTTTGTCACTAGATCTTGATAACTGAATCTAAATCGTGCTGGCTCAAAGAAAATTTTGTTCGTGCGCTAACCTTAGGATTGTATTTGAATCATTCGAAAGTTTGATTTGATTTTCAGGCAAACCGGGAATATCTTGCAAAGCCATCGCTCAAGACGTTGAAAATATTACTGGACGTTTTGTATCAGGTATGATGTTAAAAACCATCCTCTAAAAGTATACATATAGAAGGACACTGGCAAGAAAATATGACAGCTTTGGAGCTCTTTATTGGCTGTCCGGAAAAGTCTTCGCGTGTTCCTACTTATGATGTAGTCATGCGTATCACTGAGTATCGAAGATGGCGAACGTGAAACTGATTTGTGTTCATTTAAGCGACATATCTCAAAAATTCAATGTAATGCAAAACTACTACACATGAGCGCTGAATAGCATTGACACTATTTTCTCATGATAAATGAAAGTTGACCACCAACTGCAGTCGTTCAGCAATGGTCAGTTTATGTGTTTTTCACCTCCTACAAAACTACTACGTGTATGATGAAAAGAATTAATTAGTATCATTTTCTCATGATAACTGTAAACAAACTCTTTTAAATGTTTGGAAAAGTTCTTTGCTTTAAACTGAGTCTTCGAATATGTATTTTTTTATTGCCATGCAAATGTCATTTAGGGCATAAGCTTTCTCCTATAGAGGAGCTTCGCCATGAAATGAACTTCCTGGTGATGTTGTCGACAGGTTTGAACAGCTCTCCACAAAAAGTTTTAAAACAATAACTTTAAAACGTCTCATGTTTTTGGGGAGCAATATAGCTGAAAACATCACTTCATTGATTAATGAATAATTTTTAGATAATATTAGGTTGAAACTGATCATTTGGCAGGTTTCACAACTTATTTGTAATTTTTATGTGGTGTGATACACAGCCCTTTGAAAACCGGCTCTCTAGCTGAAAGGCTGCCGTGTCAAAACACTTTTAATTAAAGATTAAAAAAGATCAAGGTTTTTCCTGGTTTACTGAAACTTTTACTGGGAGCTGAAAATTTCAAAATCATTATGTTTCTTTCTCAACTCAGATCTTACATGTCGAACAAGCGACTCCGAGTGGTGTTGGAACAATGGCGGAACAGATTCTATCGATCATTGAAGTTTTGCTCCAGGGTGTTGGTCAGCATATGAAATTGCTGGTAGCCGCTGGTCAGGAAGAGGAGTCTCAGCTTGAAATGTTGCTGGAGATTATCAAAACCCCTTATGTTGTACGTTTTATTTTTATCTTGTCTACATTTTTGCTTGTTCTTCGTGATCGTGCATCAAAATTTCCATATGTTTATATGCTGTCGTTATGATTGTGTTGAGCTTGTGTTACATTGACCGATTTGTGCCGCAATGCGTTTAATAAACAAACTGAACGGACTGATACACCTATATCGATTTCGTTCGCCAGCTACTGTCGCAGTTGGGCGAATACATCAAGGGGCATTGGTGGTACTTGTCTCTACGTTTGCCGAAGTGAGCTTAGGGTAATTGAGTGTTTCGTGCAATAGAACGAAGGTCTGGTAACGAGGAGTTGCGATACAAATCTGCCAGTTACATGTTACGCCTGACGATTTTCAATGGCGTTGCAAACTAGCGTTGAAAAGTTTTGATCCCTCATCAAAAACTTGCAACGATTCGCACGAACATAAATCGGCGTTTCTGGGCCATGTAACACACAGCGATTTGAAGCGCAATCTCGTTGCGACACAAATCAGCGAAACAAAATCGACCAGTGTAACACAAGCCTTTGCCTAGAGAACTGTAACTTTTTCAGTAGTCGTTATGTTTTTGTGTAGTAAGATATTCATTTTAGCAACTGCCTATCTTTCTTTAGCGCTCGAACAATAATGTTTTGCTCTCGCTGATGCACATTCTTCCGTTCCTGACATTCGGAGACAGCAAGAGTATGAACGCCTTGATCGATCACTTCGAACCTTATCTTAATTTTGAAAAGTAAGTTGAAGGTCTTGCAAACACTTTACAGTGAGTGTCACGTGAATAATTTCATTAATGCACGTGAACAACCGTGCAAGGGATGTAACTTGCTGGCACAATGCGGTATGAAGCGATGATAAAAGTTGACGATACCGAGGAACTCTCATAGCCTCTTCTTGTCAACTGGTTGGGGAAAATCATGAACGGCTTGGATGCGGGCCGAGAGCGGAGAAATGCCTTGTGCATGTGAACAGTTGTATTTTTACACGTGCGCAGCTGTATCTTAACACGTGAATACTATAACTTTCTAGGTTTGACAAAACTCATTCAGATGATGAGCTGTTGTTCTTGGATTGTTTCTGTAACATCGCGGACGGCATTGAGGTATGCGAGAGATTACTGAAATCAAGGTTTTCACTTTTTATTACAAATAATATTCCTTGTTTTCCTATTTACGCTCATGAAAGGCAGCAGCTAGCCTTTGCTGGTCATGAAGCTCAGTACAAAGGATAAAAAGGAATAGATAGGGAAACGACGGGCTAAGATAGGGAACTATGGGCAGGATGGGAAGCAGGGGGGTGATTGTCCTTCCTCGCGGTCTTGGTAGCTAAATTACGAAAGCCGCTGGTCAAATACGGTTGTGTCAAGTCAAATCAAAAGCGTCTTAGGCACAGCTTTAGGTTGCTGCCAGCGACACAGTTCAGACCACGGATCAGAGTGATAGCTAGGGTGTTTAAATCAATAAACTGGACTGCAGTAGGTCGCATGTTCAGAATTTACTTTTATTTTTTACTTGTTTTTGTATTTTTAGAATGATGAAAATGGTAATCAATTGAAGAACATCATAATTGACAAAGGATTGGTGCAGCAAGCTGTTCAATATCTCGAGGTTTATACTCCTGCACAATCATTCAGGTTTGTAAAAACATGGCCACTTTATGCACTATTTGATACACTGTTATTGCCAGATAACCCTTTATGTCCCAACACGGCATTCTGTCACTAAACGAGTTCACCTTACCAAAGGCAGACAGCTTTACTATAGGGAGTTTAAGCTTCACGTTTAAGAGCTACGGCCAACGGCAGAGTCGTTTTTCTTGGCAGAGCTTCTTCGCTTGTGATGTTCTTGGATATTCCACTTTATATCAAACAGTTTTATTTTAACCTCCTCAGCTAACACAACTAGTTTATCTTCACCTTACTGTCTGCATATCAGGAAATTTTTCTTCGCCTTTCGTTTGACGTTTGTCGTAAAACAGACAGCTTAAACTCTCTACTCTTCAAAGAGATAATATTGGATATTGAATTTTGATAATGGTTCATTGCACTATCTGTGGCATTGCAAGTATCATTGCAAAGGCCAACGTTAACCTTACTCACTGCACTTGAGGCAAGTTTTTTCTGTCTAAAAGCTGAATTGATATTGCTTTTTTGCAGCACGTCGAACTTGAGTGATACAGACCTGTGGAAAGAATTCCTTGCTCGACCTTCTTTGCCTTTTATTTTGAAATTCTTGTCAGGAATGTGCAAAGGTCATGAGCGTTCTCAGGTAATATGAGCTTTGTGAAAATTCAATTTTTCATTCGTCAAAGTTTGTTGGGGAAAAGAACTCGTGAAAGTATATGAAATTTCTTTTTCATATCAATTTCTTTACTTCGTTCCGTTTTTGACGTTGTTCAGAGCGGGATAAATGTTTTCATTGTTCAGTGGTTAATACAGAAACGTCTTTTACAAAAATATAGTATATTTCGAATCTTATCATCTAATAACACTGTTTATTTAGTTCTATTTTGTTAGAAATTGTTGTAAATATTACATAAGAGAGCTACAAGTTTATTAGCGGTTTTGACACTATTACGAACTACCCTCGTTAAAATAAAAACCCTAAGTAACTAAATCACTAACTTTCTTTTGAGTAGCTGGCAGTATCTGAAAGAGCAGTACCTAGTATACATCGTCTTGAACAAGTTTCTTCTGAAGAGAAAGTGGGCTCTTTGGCAGAAAACTTGATGGAAGCGTTGAAAGAACATCCTGAAGCCAAAGCTAAGGTGCGTCGCATATAAACTCTCGCCTGCAGCTAGACAAAAATAAACACAGGCTGAGGTTCCTTCTATATAGAGAACTAGTTCTTTTGAGAAATCTAGTTCCATCGTCAAGAGATTACGTTCTTGTTTGTGCGATTCGCAAGTCTTCCTTGACGTACGTGCGCAGAAGCGAACTTCTTTGCTGAAAAGCTGGTGTGACTATGACTAGCTTTGAAGGGAATAACTTTTCAATTTTTGCTGCACGTACGATCAAATGAAGTTTGTCGAGGAAGACTTAAGCCGCGTACAGACGGACAAGTTTTCCTTGAAAAATTCTCCTTGACATGTTTGATTTGCTCGTGTGTACGGCAAAAAGTTGACAATTTTTCCTTGACGAGTATCCTTGTTCAAAAGCTGGCATGACTTGCTCGTGTGTACGGCCAACAAGAAAAACATGACAAGTCAATTATATTGCAGTAGGGCTCTGCTGATTATTGATATATTCGGGGCGACTATTTTGATTTATTAAAGTTTCAAATTTTTGTTTTGGGATTCAGTCGTTTATACTCGTTTTATACTCGTTTTTATTATGTCGATAAAAACTTTTTCACTGTGCACACGAGCAAGTGATGTCGTCCAAAAAACTTGTCAAGGAAAAATTGTCCGTCTGTACGCGGCTTTATGACGGAGAAACGGCTGTTCCGTACGGGGCTTTACACTTAGTTGAACCAAGGTGCCCGGAAGCCGGGCGAAGTGATCCCGTCAACGGAAGTAAATTTTCACCCGCTATAACTTGCACTGCAGGTGACTGCTGTTCGCCGCGAGACTCGACAAGAAAAGAAAAAGTTAGCAATGGCGATGAGACAGAAACAACTTGGAGATCTGGGAATGAGTGTATGTAGCCGATTTTATGCCTTTCTTTCTCCGACGTGATCACTACAATATCAACAATTATCCATGGTTATTTGCTATTGCACCATGCATTCATGTTGATAATTATCCATGAACAAGTCGTTCTGGCATTATTCCTGATATCCTCTTCATTAAGACTCAACAATATCCCTATATATCAATCACTGTCCATAAATATCCATCGATGTCCATAAATATCCATTATTGCCACATGTATTCAATAGTATTCACAAATATGCGTCATAGTCCATAAACATCCAACATCACCGTAAATATTCCTATTATCCATTGCTGTCCAACAATGTTCAACGTACACAAATATCTACCATTATCCATCAATATCCACTATTATCTATGAGGGTGTATGATACATGGTGTAATTAAACTTTGCATGTTCCACTGTGTAGGCAACTGAAAGTGGGAAAATTATCACGAAACCTTCGGCAGTAGTTCAAGGATTTGAAGATATTTCCAATGAAACCGGTTTGACTTGCTGTATTTGCCGCGAAGGCTATAAATACCATCCAAACAAGGTAAACGAAATCACTTTTTGGAATTTTAAGATTTTTACCAGCCTGCGGGGTTTGAAAACAGAAATCTGTGATTTATTCAGGTTCTTGGTATTTACACTTACACGAAAAGATGCATCTTGGATGCTTTTGAGTTGAAACAACGAAAGACGCAGGTGACGTGTTTTAGTTTGTTGTTTGTACAGGGGCCGGTTGTTCGGACGCCGTTTAGCTTAAACGGTGGATAAGTTAGAATTCAAAAACACTCCCACACATTTGCTAAAAGCTTTGAATCAAATCTTTTGTGATTAAACTATAGGTAAATACATAATAATAGTATTCTGTTCGAAAACTTTCAATTTCGTTGTTCAAGGAATACTTAAATATGATTTTTATTTTGAACTTATCCGCCGTTTAAGCTAAACGCGCTTCGAACAACCGGCCCCAAGGAAACTGTAAGTTGAGTGCAATTGCAAGTAAACGTGCCTGAGTAAGTCTTTTATCCATTCGTTGTCCTCCGATAGAGAGCCAGTTAGCATTAGCATCCAGACCCTTCTCTTGATACTACAACTGTATAGAGCGTATATAAATTTAGTCAAACTGCACAGTCTGGATATGCGTAATGCTGTGAAATGAGGAAAAAAGAGTTCTGCAAAGTTTACAAATTTGGAATATTTCCCATTGCTATATAGTATGCTGGACGTTTTTTTATAGGGATACAGCACCGTGAGTCACTTCAATATTGTCCACTATGAATGTCACGTGGCTGCAATCAGGTAAGCAATAAGTGAAATATATAATTCATTTTCTAGTTTCGCCTTTCGCTTCGTCTATCGTTTATAATTATTCTAACAAGTGAAATCAGTTTTGGCTTCTCAGTACTTTATGTAAAGTTGCCCAAGTGAACGCCTGCTCAGTTTATTTTTATTCGTTTAGATTGGCGAGAGGTCGGGACGAATGGGAAAGCGCGGCGCTGCAGAATTCCAACACGAAATGTAATGGATTGCTTCCTATATGGGGACCGCAGGTTTGTAGGGAGAAAAAAGTTACCGTCAAAGATTTTTAGCTTTGAGAAGTTTAGCTGAACTGAGCTTTGTTTTTTTTAACAGGTTCCTGAGTCGGCTTTTGCTAGTTGTTTAGCTAGGTGAGTTTTTCTCATTTTCTACGTGTTTGTATAGTGTTTGTATAGTAATTCATTCAAGTGTTGTCAATATGTGCAATTCCTGACTCACAAAAACGTTTCAAATATTTTGTTTTTTTTCTGTATGCATTCCTTTCTTATTTAGACACAACAACTATATCCAAGAAGCGACAAGCCATATTGAGCCAACATTTCACAACTCGCTTCACGATTTGCGTCTCTTGCTTGAGAGGTTTGCGTACGAGAAATCGTTCAACGAAGACTCGGGTGGTGGCGGAAGACAAAGTAATTTCAACATCATTCCTTATATGGTCCACATGGCCTTATATGTCATGAACACGTAAGTCTTCTTCTACTTATATTTCCTTACATGGTCAAAATGACCTTATAAGTCATAAACGCTTCTGACAATCAATCCTTATATGGTGCACATGACCTTATATGTCATGAATATGTAAGCCTGCTTCTGACCATCATTTCTCGTGTAGTTCACGTGACCTTTTTGCGTGATAAAAACGCGTCTCTCCTTTTCAATTGGTTTGCACCACTGAACTGAAAATAACTGGAGCGCATGTACTTTTGGGTGGAAAATTTGTAGCCAAAACGGAAACTCGTTTTTTGCTTTTGTCGTATATTACAAAAACTAAACTGAATTTCCGCTTACAATTCAAAAGGAACTGTAAGATTTGAAGTCTGCTATTGCTTTTAGTTTCAATAGAACAAATATTTTGTCGTTACGACAAACTTTAATATTTTTCAAAAACTAACTTTTAACTATGGTAAGTGGCTTCAAAAGTTCGGAAAAGAATTCATGAAAATATTTAGCGACGGTACTAAACGTAAGACAAACTAATTTAGAAAATTTGTTGAAAAGCAACGTGCATTTCGCAAGACCAAAATTCTGCGTTTCATGGTCATATCAACCCAAGCAATATTTTGTTGCCGAAGTTATGTTTGGTTTGTCCCGTTTATAGTGCGCGTATACGAAGTTTAGAGAAGTCGGTTACGACATTTGTTGATGAACCTCGTGCGACATGGATTCAATCGTCATTTGAGGTTAGTTAGTATAAAAAATTCCTGACTTCTTGAAATTGTTCTCCTTAAGGCCCCTTCATACGAGCGATTTTTGCTGTGATTACTTACCATATAGCGTATGTGATTGAGTGAGGACACTGATGAGTGCCTTCGCTAAATTGTTAAATCAAGTATAATTCTCAGTTCTCCATTCGATCTCATCTTTCAACGCGAGGAAAATCGAAGCAAAAGTCCATTGTGTAAACGGGTGTTCAAGTTAAAGCACAATTTCCTAGCTTCCAGACGATGTAATTGTTGGACGATAGGAATGCTATGTTTGCTATTCAAGCCTGCATGCCAAATCCTCAAAATCTTGTAGCTTTAAAAACACGCCAACAAGAAATAGCCACGTAAATGCTTAAAACTGTTAATTGTGAACATTTGCTCTTGCAGTTGTTTTCAAGTTAGCTTTTATGACTGTTTAAACTCAGAAACACTTATTTATTTATTTATTTATTTATTTAACTTCACCAATATTCATGCTTACTTAGATTTACAAAAATATACAAGACATAAAGAACATGGCTACTAAAATGGCGGGGAACACGCTACACCTTTCGCCAATTACAGCGGCCCTCTACATAGACGATATATAGGACGTCACAAAACTTAAGACTAATAACAACAAGATATTTCAGAAGACAGAGTACGAGATTTTTTATAACACAAACATATCGATTTCCATGTCCTTGGACCATCCACATCGTACACGTTGTCTACTGCTAGTTTGTAGTACAGAAAAAGTCTACCCTTAAACACACCAAAACTGGTGTTGTTGCCTTATAGTTGCATCAGAGCGTTTGTATTCTTGCAGGTCAATGGCGCTCTCTTCATGGCTGTCTTGTCTTTATTCACTCACTCGCTTGACGAATGGAAGAAAACTCGACTAACGTTTTTAAGCCGACTCGTTGTTCTTGCTCATGTTCGCGCAGTCTCACCCAAAGGATCAACCAAGTATGATTTTGTTCTTTTGATGCTTTGAGATTTGATTGTATTTTTTTGGCGTCGTATGTCAAGTAATAGCTAGGGAACTCTTAATCGAGTACGGCAACGTCGACGGCGACGTCTCTGAAAAAAAAACACGTTTTTAACCAAACAAACAAAGTGAATAAATGTCCGTCCCTCACATTTTTTCGACGCCGTCCTCATTGTATATAGAGGCCTAGATACAACTTTATTTTAAGCCTTTTCACGCTTTGAGGCGATGTGAACTCACTGAATCCAACCTTTGGATATTCTTGACTACCGGTCCCTTGAAAATATTTCAACTACTAATATCTTGATATTATTTCCCAATGCTTGTATATCTTGAAATATTTTAACATACTAGTATATGGAAGATATCTCCAACCGCTCTTGAAAATAGTTCAAACTGCCAGTAGTTTTCCTCCAGTTTTAATATACGAATTGTACACGTCTTTTTCTTGATGTTTCTCACGAATAACCAGTTTTAGAATGAGGATGAATGCATACGAGTTTGCTGCGATCACAAAGCTTTTTACACCAGCTATGCAGTGTAGAAATTATCACTAAATTTATTTCTTTTTCTAGACTAAGTGATTCCGAAGTTAAGCCATATACTGTTTATCGACCCATCTTGATCTTTTTCGCTCTCGTTAACAAACTCCATCACGTGCTAAAGGTACGATTTTTGGATAAAAGGGTTTCAACTTAGCTAGCGTTTTAAATGTATTGAGTATTTCTGTTTTTTGTAAATTGATTTTTCTTAATATTTTCCCAAAATAGGATCATGTCGCATCTTCATCAAATTGGTCTCAGGATGTTGCTACCTACATTCGCAATAATGACGAGAAAATTTTAAAATCTTGTGAAGAGGTGATGCTTTTTTGCCTGTTTGCTTGCTTTTTTGTTTATTTTTGTGCTTATTTATTTATTTGTTTATTGTTTCCTTGTTTGCGTTCTTCTGTGATTGCTTATAGCAAGTACGTAGAATTGTAATCACGACATCTCTCTCGCTTCATTGGCTAGCTTGTTTTTTGATTTTACTCGTTTCCTTGTTTGGTTGATATATTTTTGCGCATTAATTTGCTTATTTATTCACTTGCTTGTTTGTGTTTTGTTCGCTTTCTTTTGTGCCAGCTGTACTTATGATCGTAACTGTCTATGGGATGAGTCACGATATCTCTTTACGGTCAAAGTCTTTTTTTCTTAGCAGTAAATCTCATCGAAAACAAATATTATCCATACTAATACTTGCTTTGGTAAAAATTACTTTGCAAACTATTTTATTTCGGTTGTTGGGAAAAATCATGACTCCATTTTCACAACAGTTACGACCAAATGGGAACCCAGCTATACCTGCTTGTGAGAAGCATGAGTATAAGAAGACCTCGAGCGCTTTGCACTATCTCCAATGTTTCTTTAATATTTTTGTTTTCTTTCTCTGTAATAGCTGGTGAAGTTTTACGAGGATGATCTCCTCCCTGCTGCCTCCTTGGCAGATTTTCGCAATGTTGCAGGTACACTGAATAAAACATATTAAAGGCCAGTTCACACGGGCGGTTTTTGATGCGATTTTTCTCGTTTTGAACGATGTGATAGAGTGGATAAATGGCGAATGTACTTGGTCCAACAATTCTGCTAATGCACTCGCAAGTCAGCCTACTCGTTCACATACGCTAAGAGGAGAAAAATCGCAGCAAAAATCGCCCGTGTGAACTGGCCTTAAGATTGTATATGGCGGTAACTTGCACTTATGAGAAAATGTTAATTCTTTTCATAACACCTGTAGCAGTCTTTTATGTGGTGAAAAACACATAAACTGAGCATTATTGAACGACTGCAAATGGTGGCCAACTTGCAGATATCATGAAAGAATGATTTTAAATCTTTCAAAATACATGTAGCTAGTAGTCTCGTACGTGGTGAAAAACACATAAAAACACGAAAACAGTTTGGTTCGCTCGCGTTTATGGTCTTTAAAAGTTGTGAATTTGGCCGGCATTTTCTATCCTGCCATGTTTATTTTTGAGTGCGCGAAGTGTCCATTTTTTCCATTGTTTTAAAGTTCTCTGTTTCGTCTTGTGGTTTGATTATATTTTAACTTCGCTGAATCTTTTTAGGTCTACATGGGGAAATCACTGATCCAGAGAAATTCATCTCAGATCTTCTGAATTCCCTTCCCAAGTAAGTTAAAAACTTTGAAATATGTGCTGCAGTGTCTCTTCTTTAATTAATGGTTCTTACAGAAAGTATCTGTTTTAAAACATATGCTCTGCATATTTTTGTAGGTGAATTGCTGACGAATACAATGGAATAGCTTAGTTTTTTGTTTACTTCGTGGTTATCAATAAATATCGTTACTAATGTAATGCTTGTTTCTCTTTTATCAATATCTTGTGCAATGATCCTGATAAAGAAATTGGTTACTGATTGCCACGTTAGGTGGTGTGTCATGCAGTTGCATGTGACCTGGCGCAAGGACTCTTGCAACTTGTCTGATAATGATTTTGACCGTTGTTAGGCATGTTAAACACAGTATAGGGAACCACCTGTAGGGCAACTCAGGGTAAACAAAAACGTGATCTTTTTCACTCTCGGCCCCAAGCATTTTGCGCGGCTTATGCGGTACAATTTTATATGCCAATATGATAGTTACGTTGGGTGTCAGTAAACACCATTGATATCTATATAACTGGATTGCGCATCCCTACACGTCAGCTGTCAAAACTTTGAAGCACTAGCAGCTAAATCGAGGATTGCACATTTGCCCAGCGCCATGTTGAATACCGCGCAAGGAGCTGGGATCAAGTTATGATGTCATAGTAACTAACTTGAATGACGTAATCAAAACAAATATAGTTCGCGGGAAATTGAAATGCTGGCGCGGGAAATATTTTAATTTCAATATCATTTAAAAACATTGATGTCCAAGTAGTTAATAAGTTGGTAGTCAAAAGTTTGCAATTTTAATATAATCATGAACTAAGTTTAAATGCGATATTGAAGTTAGTTCGGGTGTGTTGGTTCGAGTCAATAGTCGCGTTCATTCATGCTATATAGCCAAATGACTAGATAAATAGTATCGAAGCCACAGACAAGTGCCATTGAAAATGTCAAAGTTGGCATGTGCAACTGAGGTAGGTAAAATATCTCTACCATATGTTGTTTTATAATAGCGAAATTTTGTGTATTATACTAATAGACTGTTCATTTCTATGTACTATAAACAGCAAGCCAACTTGCACTAGAGTATTGTTATTAAAGCAATAATCATGGGCAGGGAGACGGATCTAGGATTTTGCTAAGTAGTCTAAATTTTGCTGGCAAACATCCTACGGGAATTGTCCAGGGGACCCATGATCAGAGGGAAGCCATCAAAGGTTCTCGTTAGTTAACTTTTGGGTTAATAATTAATTTTTAAAAAATAATAAATAACTAACCAAAATAACTAAAAAGACAAATAACAAATATTAAATGCAAGGAAGTCATTAAATAACATTAATTTAAGATTTGAAATGCAAAACCCTGTATTAATATTGTAGGTGTCTTGCCTCAGTCGCAATTCAAAAAAATTCAATCTTTGCAACATAAGAAACTTTAGCAGAGGAGATGCCTTTGAATGCGTCATCCCACCAG
>JAODVM010087984.1:0-16799 GCA_025400095.1 Phenganax marumi | reverse complement strand
GAATCATTACTTTGTTCATCATCATTTTGGAAAGGTAAGCGAAGTGGGGCTGTCGCTAGGACAGGTGCCTTTCACCAGTGAGATTGTGAGTTCAATTCTCATCAAGGACTTAATTTTCTCGTGTGAAAAGAGTCAGTCATGCAACTACTCGAACTGCCGAACGTCGTAGGTTTTTTCCGTGTACTCTGGATTCCTCCTGGGGCCAGTTGTTCAAAGGTGGGTTAGCTTAATCCTGGGTTAATGAACAGTTTCAACCTCGATTTCAAACTCGTTTAAGTTAAATTGTTGATAAGATTTTTGCTCAAAATGTCTCCCTTCATGAGTAATTTAATGTCTCAAAGTTTCAAAACAAACACTGCTTCAAAATGGGGCAACAAAAAGGGCGGGTTTAATTTAGACCTGAGTTCGTTGCTAACCCACTTTCGAACAACTGGCCCTTGTACTTTTGTATAATTTTGTATTACATGCGGGAATTGCTTTATCTGTCGGCTCAAAGATGGTAGCAGTTTCGGCGCGCTTTTCAAAAATATGCAAAATTTGCAAACCTCCCAAGACTATATTTTGTGCGCATTTTACAACATCTTGGAGCCACACCTTGCGATTTTACTAAACTTAAGGTACTCTTTCCAGCTGTAGTAATGGATTTGCTTAAATCAAACTACTAGGCCGGTTGTTCGAACCGTCGATAGCGCTATCCACTGCATGGATAGTGATTATTTATATAAGCTTTACAAAATTTTTCATTGATCCCCGTAACATAAATTTAGGACTGATATCAATAGATTAAAGTCTCTAATGTTTATATCGTTCACCACAATGGAAATTTCGAAATTTTTTGTCCAATTTTATGAACCTTGAAAAATTCACTATCCAATGGATAGCGCTATCCACCTTTCGAACAACCGGGCTCCTGTATAGTCTATAACGCAAATTGTCCATTTCAAAATTTCTCCTGGCCAATCAATTAGCCAAGCAAGAAAATCGAATATTGAATGATCTACATGCGATTATTCCTCTCGTACTTCTAAACGAAAGTGTACAAATATCCCATTCGGGGGGATATGTAATTACGTTCAACTGCCTGTAGCTGTGTTAACTTATAATTCGTGTTAAGATAGATTTTGTTTTTATGCACTATTTCAGCCTTAACTTGAGCTCTTTACGTCAGTGTAAAAACACTGCAAGAAAGTCTTATTAAAAACATAGAGTATGAATTCTAAGTACATACTAATTGTTCTGTATTGTTTTCCAGAAACACGGGGAACCAGATATGGCCTCCGTGGATGAATACGTTAAGAATCTCACCGATTCTTTCAACCCGCATAATTTGGCTCTGTTTGTTCATGCCTACATGCAGTAAGTGCTATCATATGTTTGAAGCTGTTTGCTGGGTTTTTGGGGATGGTTATGCAAACCTGTGCACGGTGCAGGTGCAGTCACTGAAGAATCGTTTGGAGACTTGACCAAAGTCTTTGTTGTATCTTTTCGCTCATGTTTACGTAAACTTGTGCACGGTGAAGACATAGTCATTGGAGATATGGTTTGGAGACCTGACCAAAGTGTTTGTTCTATCTTTTTATTCATGTTAATGCAAACTTGTGCTCGGTGAAGATATAGTCATTGCATGGAGATATGGTTTGAAAAGTTGACCAAAGTCTTTGTTCAATCTCTTCTTCATATTCATACATTCCTGTTCGCAGTATCTTTCGGTAAAAACATTGCATTGAGCTGGTATTTATAGGCATGACAACTGAAAGTCCAATCACTATTTTGTTGAAACTTTCGAAGAACATGCTTTTAAAAAAAAGTTTGCACGAAGTCGATCAACACGTTTCATGGGAAATCCGCCAATTTTTCCTACCATTTCTCCATCGTTTTGTTACAAATCGTGTGGTATTTGAAGTTTGCCGTAATGGTACTGCTACAAGTTGTGCGGTGAAAATTTAAGAAAATTTGAGGCTTTGTTTGACTTAGTTGATCGTTCTATTTTCTAGGCGAACAGACATCACACATGAAATCAAGGACATAGAGTAAGTTATTCACGGCTTGTCTTATTTAACTTTGGTGCCACACCAAGACTATAAGATGGGTTTAACCCCAATTCTCTCAGGGAATTCCACCACAATTTAATCAGTCGATCGTTCAGGTCACATTTGTAGACTTTTATTAAGTATTTTCTTTACCTTGTGAGGCAGTTTTGTTTGGAGACAAGCTGGAGATGTTTATTTCGTTTTGAATAAGTATTAAGTTAGTGTGTTATATATTCCAAAAATGTTTAGTTTCAGGGCTGTACAAACATTGTGTAGCTAGATAGATGCTTTGATTTGTTGTAATAGAATGGAGCTCGTTATTGCGGTTACTGCAACTGAAAAACAGTTTTCTAAGAGACTATGCTATATTAAATTACACCTTATTAAATTATCTTCAGTAAAAATAGAATTGGCTGTTTATCGTCGCGTGGTATATTTAGAAACTTTCATTTTCATAAAGCACTTTTATTTTCATTGCCCTGTGCTCTTTAATATCAAATAATTGACCTGAACGAAGTGTTAGTTTTTGTGTACAGCAATCATTATTTTCATGGCCCGGTGGTCCCTTAATATCAAATAATTGACCTGAACTGAGTGTTATGTTTTTGCGTACAGCGATTATTATGAAAAGGCTGAGCATGCGTGATAACATTTCAGTTCTGTTTTAAGTAGTAGTGAAAACACTCAAGGCATTGACACGTTGAGTAATTCGTTAAATCGTTCAATAACATTCATCTATTTTGGTGTCAGATAATGAATGTTTTCATCCGTGCAATTGTAAGAGGACCCTACCGTTGCACTCAAAAATGCTCATTACTATACTATACCATAATGACAAGTGAAATATCGTTCTTCTGCATAGATGTCCTGTTCTTGTTATCAATGGTGACCTCTCTCCTCACCATCGTGATTCGGTACGTGTCGCATAAATTTTCGATTAATGAAAAACTTTAGATTCGCCTCTTGAATGCTGATAGAGATATTTTATCAAGCACTAATTTTGTTTTCATTTTGCACTATACTAATCGTGTGTTGTTCGGACTGTTTTTTTGGTCGGACGTTTTTCAAATTTAGTCGGACGTTCACCGAAGTCCGCCAGTAGAGTACTTTGCAGCACAAATATGTGCTGCCGGTGTTTTGCCGGAGCTGAGGAAACTCTGGTCCACGGCACAGAATGTAGTAGTGGCTGTAATCACAGCCGATTCCATTTTTCGATTTCAGGAGAAGTTTTTCAGTCATCTCAATAAACGTACGTGCAATATTTTGAGGCTTGACGATTGTGGATCAGATCCACTGGACGAGAAGGTAAGTGCACTGCTCCATGTATAGATGGTGCGCAACCATTCCCCTAAGATCCACAGAACTTGGTTATTTTCGCCATGTTGAATGACATTTGAATGCGAAGAAAGAAAATCCTTTTCAGTGTCAAGTTCAAACATGGCGCCGAAAAAGTAACATGAGAATCACCAATAGAGCTTGGCAATTCCTTCCTGGCAAGGCAGTCCTTCCTGTTCACAGCAGTGAACTCTATGCATATGGAATGCTGACTTCGCCTCAAAAAGTGAGGCCAGTTGAGAACACTAATAATGATTGCAATCATTTCTTTCATGTTGTGTATAGCCTCTGCAATCAGCCGAAGGAGTGTTGCTTTTCATTCAAGGACTTGGACTAGGTTAGTCTGCTGCTGTTTTGGTGTTTTCCACGTGTTCCCTCTTGCGAACGTAGTCCCGTTTAAACAAAGAAATCGCATAAATTTATTTTGCTTTCATAAAGATCGGAACCTTAAACAAAAGGTGGATTCTCATTCAGCGCAAAATGTCGCGCGATCAACATTTCGCGATCGCTTTCTTTTGAAATGTGTGAACCACGTCTTAAAGCCCAGACACACAGGACGCGATTCGGCAACGCGACGCGATTTTTCATATTTTGAAAGCGAATAAATCGATCCGTTGAAGGAAGTTTTAAAAGACATGTAGACTAAGTAACTAAAAATATTATATCGCCTTTGAATATCTGGAAAATCTCAACTAGAATCAAAGTTATCAGTTAATGAAAGTCGAAAAATCCTGTCGCTTTGCCGAGTCGCGTCCGGTGTGTCTAGGCCTTAATGTGATGCGTTCTGCTTGGCAGTTGATAACTCAAAAGAAAACGATCACTAGATGTCGATAGCGCGACATTTCGCACTGAATGGATATCGGGCTTTATGCACCAGCATACATCACATAGCTAAACCATCTGCAGGGTCCCGAAATGTACTCGTGCAATTCAGTTTGTACTGCGATACGATCATTCTTAATAATCTAAAAAACAAATAAAAAAATTTTTAAAATGTCCCCCTTTAGAAGTCACTTAATAATAATAACAATAATCGTTAATGATCCATGTTAGGTTTAAAAACGTGCAATGAATCTACAATGTCGTTTCTTTGTTTTCCCTTCACTAAATTACTCTAATCTTCGTAAATGTGTTCGGTGTTGAGAGAGACAAGTCCAGCGCAGTTTTGGGGAAAAAATACGATGTACTTCATGAGATAACAACCTTTTCAACGAAAAATGGATTTTTATTTCACAACTAGTCCCAGTCTCCGTGATTTCAGATCAGTTGAATGTGAATGTTTAAGCTCCGCGGGCTTCTGTTGCCATGGAGATAAAAATCATGGTCCACATGCATTTGTACGTGTCTATTTTTTTCTAGTGCCCACTCTGCGTACGCGCTCAATGTCAGGGGCTTCTCTGGGCTCCAGCAAGTCAGATGACGAGGATAGTAATCTCAAGGAACAGAGCGTGAAAGCCTAAGAGGTATTTATGCAGTGATGAACGAACGACAAGGACATTTTGATCAAATATGATTGAGAATTCCTTCTATAGCATTTTACAAACGTCGTGCTAATTCTACAGTTTACCATTAGTACTTATGCGAATTTTTGTCATTTTAATTGTAATAGTTACAGGAATCATTACATGCCTTGTATTGTGAACGCAGGCTATATACGTATATAGTACCTTGCTGAACTTGTTAACGTTTTTTGGCGCTATTATAAAAGTGCAAAATCAATGCAGTACTTTAAAGCCCAGTTTGCACGACATGCATTTTGGGTACGGCACGCTCAAATTTCGGCACGCTTCACCTACGTTTTTGGGCACGGCACTCCCAATTTTTGTCACGTAAACACAAAATTATGGGGTCTGCGGACCCAAAATAAATCACGCTTTGTTTATTCACATCACAAAGTGGCATTGGCTTTAAAAAAAGCTCGTAGCTCTTTGGTTAAACGCCTGAGAAATGGTGATTTAAATGCAAAAATGATTCGAGGAATTACTGTGATGAAATTGAATGAGCTGACAACAAAACTGGAAGGTGTGGCTCGGCGTAGGAAGGGCTCGCTACGCTTGGCCGTTCGTTCGACAAGCAAAGCGCTTTACTATCTCTAGATAGCAGCGAAACAAACGAAATTAAATCTTCTAAGCTGACGAAACCGACAACATCTGAAAAAGAAGCAAATATTTTTTCGGGTCGACACGATTCGGTGTCCAGCTTTGATAATATGCGAAAGCTCTCCGAAACAGTCGCGGAGTTGAAAGCGTGCGGATGTTCTACCATGGTGCACGTTCAGACTTATAATTGTAACTAAGAACAGCATCTTTTTGTTTCCCTTTTCCTTGTATTTGCGTACGAAAAAAACATGGCTGATGTTTTTTTTTGTCTACTTTCGTTTGGCGCCAGTGTGAATTTGAATTTGGATCGACTCTATACATAACGTTTATAGCAAAATTTCGTCGGGTAGACGCAGTAGGTGGAAAAAATTGTGAGAGTTTGAGTGCTGACACTTAAGCGTGCTGTTCCCAAAATAAGTGTCGTGTAAACGGGGCTTAAGTTTGCTTGTTGGATAAAGACCTCGAAATTAATTGCTACCTGCAACACTTCTTGCATAAGTTCCTGTGTGACGCTGTTTTTTATTGTTTAACCGTTAGAAATGAAGCATAAGCCTAGGCAGAACAAAAGCACTTTCAAAGGAATATTCTTTCCGCTGTGTTTTTGTAATCCTCACAGAAAGAGTATTCTTTTGTTTTTTCTCGCTTATGCTTGCTTTCCAAGTGAAAACCAGACTTCAGACGTCGAACGTTTTATGCACCGTACCTCATGCAAATCATTGCCAATCGGCTGCATCAACAAAGATATCAATGACATTCAGTCATTTGCATGGGCTTCGGTGCATGACAAATTCGATGTCTACACCAACCCCTTGCCCCCCCCCCCCTTCCCAAGGGTTGAAGGATTGAAGCCCTACAGCATATATTGCTATTCTATATAATGTATGGACAGTGTTCAACTCGTGTTGTTAAATTGCAAAATGAGTTCCACAGCCTCAGCCAAATCTGCGACACGACCATCGGCTTTTATCCTTCCATCTTGTTCATCTTGTGGCCTAGAAGTGGATAACTACTTGTATGACATGGTGATTAATATATCAATGATTCTTTCGGATCTTAAAAAAACAAAGGCGCAGCTTGAGTACGACAATATTCTCTCAGTATCGAGCTTTTGTACTCTCAGTAATGAGTACAAACTGCGAAATTTGTTTCGTTTACCCATTTAAGACCCGTTCTTGCGGGCGATTTTTTCTGTGATTTTTCTCCTTCTAGCGTATGTGGTCGACTAGGTTGACTGGCGAGTGCATTAGCAAAATTGTTGGATCAGATATGTTCCCCAGTTATTTACTCTATCACATCGTTCAACAGGCAAAAACTCGCAAGAAAGTTCCCCTTGTAAACGGGCGTTTAGTGGCAATGCACCCTATTTTGTTATTTTACTCCGTCTAATGCTAGGCCATTTTACTCGCTACAGAGCGACTCTTGCATGGACTCTTGCCTCTATCTATTCGCTAGAAAACTGAGTGTTAGGGCAGCAGTCCGTTTATTACGAACGTAAAAATTTTCATCCTTCAAAATTGTGTGTATTTCAGAAACGCTTTGACAGATAGACGCGTTAACTAGTTTGTACCTATACTTGCCAGTCTTGACCTGAACTCCTCGAATTCCGCATGACTGTGCCCCACCGATATCACCAATCAAATCATCGCCTATCATAACAACCTGGAAAACAGGCATACCTATGGCTGCATTCCAGTATTGCGAATGAAACACCCAGTATATGTTGTGCTTGCCTTGATTGCCTTGAAGGCTGCTTTCCATTTACGCGTTTTTGACACGCATGTAAACGCACGTAAAAGTTAGTATTGTAATAAAACCTATCTTATAAACAATGGCAAGAAGAAACGTCTAGAATTTCGAATTCTAAATTCACCAGAGGTCTACTTGTTTTCGTGTTTTTAAAAACTATAAAACTTTGAAGGATTTCAACTTTTACGTGCGTGTACGTGCGTGTGAAAAACGCGTAACTGGAAAGCAGCCTTAAAACTGGACGATTTTTCACGTTGGAAAAAGCTTATCCCTTGGTACCGGTCTTTCAGTTTCTCAAGACAAAATCACAGATTTTTTAGCCCATTGAGTGGCAATGCACCGGAGCACGTTCTCACGCAATTAGTTAAGGTTTTAAGGGGCCGATTACATGAAAATTATATGCGAAAGTACGGTAGCCAGAAAAATTGTAAACACGTTAACATTAAAAAAGTCTGAAGCAAATTTCGAGCAGAATTAGCCAAAATTAAGCTAGCTGTGTATTGCGTCTTGTCGTCAAAAATATGGTCTCCGGCATTTTATAAAACGATAATTTCTGCATTGAGAAATCTGTGGTAAACGTGTTTTGTAGCTGTAATTCCACCTTTCTGCACTGCAACAGACGGACTAGAAACTACGCTCAGCGCTGAAAATTAAGCATGTAATCAACTCCTAAGCTACTCTACAAACGTTAATCTTACATTTTCTCCCGGGACACCGAGTTTTTCAAGAGCACCAAGAAAGTAAGATGTAGCTGGTTTGCCGAGAACCACAGTTGTCACATTCTCGCAAGCGTACTACCAATCACAAACAAGCAGTAGGATGATATTATGTCATTCATATTAGTTCAGCTAAACTGTGAAGGTCAGGGGTTGTACATGTTTATAACTGATTTCAGTTACTTCAATGCCTGTGTACGATTTGCGCATAGTATCTGAGTCACTTTAAAAAAAAGAACTGCGATTATCTTTTTCGAAAAATTTCGAATTCATGGATATGCGGGGTATTGGATCATAGAGTAGGGTAAACGAAAGAAGTTAGCAGATAGTTTTGTTACCTATTACCGTATTCTCTCTATTTAGTCCCCCTCTCTAATAAGCCCCCTCCTTTAAGAGGAAGAAATTTATTAATCCCCCCCCCTTTACTGAACATTTTAAAACTTGCTGTTGTGGTGATGTGTATTTTGTTTTTTTATAATACTAAGAACATAATACCTTACATTTTGCGAAAAATTATCTGAGATTTTATGAATAACTAAGCAAGCCCCCCTCTCCAATAAGCACCCCCCTTCAAAAGGGTCTGAAAAGAATAAGTCCCCCGGGGAGCTTAATAGAGAGAACATGGTAAGTGGCAACTTTGGACAATTTTTTACTGCTCCAAGATGTTGAATTCTGTTGCATCGATGTATAGGACTGTGTTTAACTTCAATCCACGTCGCGTAATTGTTGCATCCGTTTGAACAGGCCTTCATTTAGCAGACTATTTGATTCATGAAAAGATGCATTACCTCCAAGGCTTTAATGAACGGCCCATTATCTAAAACCAGTTCACCGCTGTCTTTGTAATATCGTCTGTAAAAATTAGTTTAGTTTTTATTTACTTTTTAACCATTCAGGAAGTTGCAATGGGACTAGGAAGGCAAGGGCTTGTAGGTTGAAAACCCACCATGGCTATTTCGCTCGTCATGGACGGGCTATCACTCGCGGATACGTTGCGCGTATCATGCAAAGAGACTTACGAGTTACGAAACACGCATCTCCCAGAGCACGTCCAACAGGTCAACAACAAGAGAGTAACATCACTACTTTGCTTTTCATGGTGTGGCTATCACTCGGAGACTTAGAAACATTCACCCTCCCGCTTACGTCCCACAACAACATGACGTTACATCACTACTTCGCTTCTCACGGTATGGCTATCACTCGGAGAGACTTACAAAACATTCGTCCACCCGAGTACGTCCCACAACATGACGTTACATTACTATTTTACTTATCATGGCGTGGCTATCATTTGTAGAGACTTAGAAAACATTCATCCACCCGAGTTGGTTCCGCAACAATAGGACGTTGCATTGCTAGTTTACATGGTGTCGTTCTTACCCAGTGCCTAAAGCAATCAAGACGGGATTTTCTGAATCCAACAGCACTCGAAAAGCTCTGTTCATAGTTTCATAGTTGAATTTCTCGGCCGCATCGCCAACGACCACACAATTCGGCTCCGTCTGCACTAAGTCTTCGTAATCTCCCAACGCGTCGTCATGAACCAGCAGATATGGCCTTAAATTATTCTCACTTAAATGTGAAACTGCTAACGGAGCCGGTGCGTGGACCTCGTTTAACAGTACATTGAAACCGAGCTTGTTCAGTTTGGTCACTAACTTTTCGCGAGTACACTGCGTCTCGTTTGTGCAGAATTTCACGGGCAAACCTGCAGCTTTTAACCTACAACGTGTAATAGACAATTTGCATTAGAGGTTTCTAGTGAGACAGAATGCAGAGAATTCATCACCAAAGCTAGAAAGAGCATCTTAAACTTTAGTATAACTGTAAAAGTTTGGACTCAAAATTTTGAAATATGCGGAAAATAGACCCCTGCGAAGCTTGCCAATTTCGTATATTTTTGTATTATTTGCGCAAATTGCTACAAGTTGGAGAATATTTTAACCATGTGCCCCAGTATTCCTAGCTAATTCACTCAACGCCAGGCAATTTTATTCTGCCTAAGCCTATTTTTTACTAGCTAGTGGAAGAACAACAGTTAGTGCAGAAGACGATTTTCACTGTTGCATCTCAAGCGGTTAAGCACCCTAAATGGTCGATGATGCGCTGCTGTTCGAATAGGCGCCGCAATTACGAGTTGCGAAGTTTAGTAGGAAAAAGTTGTTCAAGCATCAGATTCTTACGCAAATAAAGCTTTCACTACGAACGTTGGCCCTTAAGCAAGCATTTGTTGTAAACTAAAACTATCTGACAAGCTTGGTCTTTTGGTGACGCGATGTCGTGGTATGCTATTCTAGAAATATCTGCTGAGTGATAAAATTAGGTAAATATCAATCCTAGGTTTGGATGTGTTCCAGTGCATTCTACTTTGTTACTTTTCAAGCGCCTACCCAGCATCTTAATGAGCGAATAATTTATTCAAGTGCAGTAATTTATTCAAGTGCAGTAACTGACTTTTTTCATACTATACAGACAAGGAGGTCATACCAAGAGGGTTTGGAGGGCTCCGACACAATCGGCCCCACCCAACCATATTTTTGTCATGTTACCAACTCTATCCATCGCAGTGCTTTGCCTGACAACTCTGGATTATTACACTGCATGGTCACAAGGAGAAAGCAGTTGACAAGCAAAGATACTTTACTCCAATATATGAGCCAGCAACATGTGTGGACCTACAGCAGGGGACATGCTTATTTTTCCTTGTTTTTTGCCAGATGATAGTACCTCTCAAGCTACAGTACTACCAGTTGCCAAGTAATGGAATAATTTGCGACTTATCTCGAGCCCTGTTTTATATAATATGCAAGCCAGATAACATCATGTAGCTGAACTTTTGCATGACCAGGATGACAAATGGTAGACATGGTATGTCTCACCTCGCCACAGCTTTTATCGAACCAGGGATGGCCTCCCCTAGCCCTTGCCCGCTATTGTACAACACCCCGGTGATGTCCAGTAGCACACCTTTCACCGCCTTGTGCAACCACCCTGGCCCACCTTGAATCATTTCAAAAACACCTTGAGAAAGCTAGAAAATTTAAGTTGTAAAATTTTATTACCGGTTTTATGGGCGGAAGTTACTATTTCATTGCCATGGGTCTTCTATGTAGGTCAGTTTTCTTTAAAACAATATACGTCAAAAGTGGTTTAGTGCTTTCGGAAGTGGTCGTAGGAATCTGGTACTTTTATTTTATATGGGTAATTTGATGTTTTGCCAATTTACAGATGGGCAAAAAATGGTTCTGACTTTTACTGCAACAAGAGCTACGATACGGTAAGTCTTTTAATGCTGTTTTACTTCTATTTTACCCAGTAAATAAAATTACGAGAATGCGTTGACAAAATTTTTATATGTCTGTTTGCGAGAAGGTTGAGGTGAGGTTTATGCATTCATGGATTTTTGCGCTGAATAGTTTGAGTTCATGCTCCACGGGAGTGTGGATTGTTAAGTTTAGAGCGTTCGACAGGCGAACGAAATGGTACGACACTGCGTTTGGTAAAGGGAGAGCACTTTTCAGTAACAATTAAGTAACATCTCCGCCATTTTGCAAACGACCTCTGGCGTATCCATTCTCGTGGCTCCGACTGCGTTGTAATCCCTTGACCTCTAGATGCACTGGAACGCTAATATCGTGAACCGAGCTATGTGATCGGCTGAGCAGTTGAGCGCGGGAAACGAAACTTGCTCGAGCCCGTGAATAGATTTAAAAAACTGATTTTTAGACGTAAAATTCAGCAGCTAAAACAGTTATTTTATCAAAATGCTTTAAATTAAAGCTACAGCTGCCCTTTGAAGGTTGTCATTTTATATTTTTAACGAAATTTAAGGCGTTCCGAGTGAAAAATGTCAAAACGTCGACTTGAAATAGCGATCGAAATCAAACCAAGTGATGAAGAAGTTTTTGGAAAACGTGCTTCAAAGGACTCAACCTTTCCAAACTGTTGTTCAAACTGGCGTACAGGTATTGTTTTTAATATATTTATGTTTTAGATAATCAGATAACGAGCTTTGAAACGAGAATTTTCCCCTTGCAGTGATGTACATTGAACGTTTAGGAATTTTTATTTCTTCTCTATATATCATTTCGATGGCTTCGACAAAACCTCACTGCCTTGCTCACGTTTAAAAAACACCAACCCAATACGTCTATCTCTCATTCTTCTAACTCTTCAATGGAAATCTCTGTGCATTGCTTGAACCGGCTATGTTTGTCTTTGTCCTGAAAAAAATTATTTTCCCGCCAAAACGTAGCTCAACGTTGATTGGCTAATGGTGATGACAGGTTTTTCCACTGTGCGTTTTCTGCTGTTGTGCTTTTGTGATCAACTCCACTGCTCTCAACCGATCAAATTTGATAAACGATTTTGTATATATTATTACAAAAGAAAGCAACTTTTAGCTCCCAAATCAGTTTGCAACTGAGAAATGCGGTCTACTACTCTAAAATTTTAATTATAAAAATAAATATTTAATTATACTACTATACTACTGTATTCAATTAATTTATTCATTTGCCTTATTTAATTTATTTATTTATTTATTACTTTATTTTATTTAATTATAATTACACAGCTATATTTAATTACACTAAATATGTAACTATAAAATGAATATTTATGCAATTAATAGTGTAGGCAATAACATGATATGAACCATGCTGTTTAGCCTGTTTCCATTACTATTTCCTTTTCTATATTATGAATACTTCGCCAAGCACAAGTGCGATTGTCTCTTATACTTTCAGAAAAAATTGAGCGCTGTCTTCGTGTTACGCGTATGAATACTATTTCACTTTAATATTGACCCTAACCTTATTACTAAGTTCATGAAAAAGTCCTTTTCATATCGAGGTTCCTCCTCATAGAACAGTCTCCCAAAAGGCATCGTCGATGAATACGAAAAACTCTCAACAAGGAACTTCAAAACCATAACTAAAAATTACTTTTCTAACGTGAATACAAGTAGCATATGATAGTCCGCATACTTTTTAGTATTTTTTGTAAACAGATTTAACGGCCTTGAAAAGCAGCTCGTAGCTGAAGGGCTACCGTTATTAAATATGTCATAATCATAATAATAATAATAATAATTTCTAACCAACCACAGTTCATGATCGTGACATAACGATATAATCAAAAATTGTAGATAGTATTATCAATGGTCAAAAACAACGAATAGGCTTTAGCGAATTGTGCAACGTCATCAAAATTCGTCAATTTATTCGACTTTTATTAATTCTCAACATTTTTTTACCGCATTTTGAATTTTCTTACTTTTGTAAAGAATTTATATAAGTACTGCTTGTAAAATTTATTATAATGATATCAACACGCGAAATCGGCCAAAATGTAAGAATCCTAAACCAACATGAAATAGTACGTTTGCCTTCAGGAAGATAACTCCTAGCTAAAGTCTTACTCCTCTCCCATCATTCAAAACGAAATTATAGCTTAAAACGACTACAATAGAACAGAATTAAATAAATACTATTAATACAAGAAGTTTCAAGAGTGAACATGGCCGAAAAATGGTTGAATTCGGTGTCGTAACTGTAGCCTGTGTTTGCGCATGCGTTTATTGTACTTTGTTGTCACTTTGCACTCGTTTTGGCGCGGTCAATTGTAGTCTTTCGCCCTGCTCGGTTGCGGGATTTAGCGTTACCACGTTTGCGAATCCACCGTTCTGCGTGCTCTCCATGCGTTTCAGAACGACATTAGTTTGCCACGAAATCAGACAGCTGTCGTCCACGTTCGTCTTCGTGAACACGTGATAAATTTTCGGCCCGAAAAGTCCCAGCAAGGTAATCCAGCCAATCACAGCGCTAGCTCCGCATATCCAATAAACGCGCGAAATGCTATCGTGAACGTTGAGAAAACTCGCGAGAAACACGACCCAGATCACACAGGTAAGATACATGGTGACGCCAATCGCCATTGCTTCGTTGAAATTCTTCGGAAAATGCCGTGTGAGGAATGCGTAGACCGTACACAGCAACATTAGCACGACGTTGTACGACAGGTACGCGACGAAAACCGGCGACGTAAGGAAACACTCAAGGTGCAGCTCCCCCCGGTCCGGATAGAACTTTTCCGTCGAATCCGGGGGGTTGGTACTGGATATTAAAATAAAGAACAAACCTTGGATGGCGATAAGGCCAAACGAGATTAAGAGCTGCGAACGGCGACCAATCAAGCCGCTGGTGCGCCTCATCTCTTGAGCGCTCTTGAAAATGCGGTGAATTCGCCAAATTTTCATAAAAAGCGGTGCGTAGACAATGGTGTATGATATTCCCGTAAGGAATCTACCGACGTAGCACGCGCCCGTTGAAGGCTTTGCCAGAGAGACTAATGGGACCAGGAAAATGACGAATATGCCCAGTATCATTATTGACGACAGGTCTCGTCCCGAGGCCTTTATGAGCGGTACTTGACGTTTTACTATGAATACTGCCAGCACGGCAAGGTCTGTGACCATTCCTAGCACGGAAACCACGATGATGAACGCAGCTAGGGGCGAACTCATGTCGACGTACATCAGTGTCAACTTTGAGCACTTGCTCAATTGCTCATTGGGAACGTAGCCATCGGCGCATGCTCGACACGTGTTGTTCATGACGACGTCATTTGTGTCGCACACCTCGCAGGTCCAACAACACTCGCTTGTAGACCCCGGCACGGTAATATGCTTCGCACTGCACGGTAAACTACATATTGACGATGGCCTGCTGCTATTATTTCTAGACCAGCGGATGTCAGACAGGTTGATGTTAAATTGCCCGCTTATTTCACCATCGGACGCGATGGAGCCCGTCCACGTTCCAATCGCATCATAGCTATACTTAAGAGATTTCGACCCTGGGGCATTTGACCCCCGGGTATCTGAAGCCCGGAAGTTTAGCACGGTATAGTTGCCAGCGACTTCGTTGTACTGGTCGAACTGGATTGGCCAGCCGAAAGACGCATCGGGAAAACTGACATTTTTCAAAAACTTTTGAAGCACCGTTCTTTTCAGAGGTCTCATTGCGGGGCACAGTCCTTTGTGATTCGGGCATAGAGTTCTCTGCATGTTGTGCAATGCGGTTGCCATGGCGTTCACCGCGTTGACGACCACTCGAACGGGCGCGATCTCCATGTGCGCATTGAGCAAGCTGTCATTCTCGTTGCAAAGCCTTTTTGTCGCCAAAGAATCATTTTGCAAGGAGCAGTTAAAATGTTTTTGCCAGAATTCGTGGAACCATCCCTTGTAGGACGCGTTGTAGTTCGAAAGAGTCAAGGAACGAAAATGTTTTTCGAAGCCCGTGTGCCCACCTTCTCGATGCGAAAACGTAATGGTGCCGTCCGCAATCTCCTCCTGACCTCTAGTGATGTCATCTCTGTTGCTCCACGCAATGCTGCCCACGATCGACAACCTCTTGGCCTGCGGTTGTCGCTTTTTTGCCATGAGCAGTTCACGAGAATCGCGTTGTATCGTCACGAAAACCATCACATTTGCTTCTTTCACCTGAAAAAAAAAGAAGACGCTTCATTTAAGGCGGTTTTCCACTACGCGAATTTGTTCGAGCGAAAAATAAATCTAGCGACATGATTGGCTTACTTTCGACTTTTTCGCGGGGAATTATTTTGCTAGCCAATCACGTTTGCTAGATTTATTTTTCGCTCGAAAAATTCCGCCTAGTGGAAAACAGGCCTAAGGCTGCTTTTTAGTTGCATGTTTTTAGCTACATGTGCGGACCCAGAAGTAACAGCTTAAATTTTTCAAAGTTTTGTACTTTTTAAAACTAAACTATCAAATAGACATGCAGTTATTTAAAATTCAAAATTCTAAGCAATTCTTCTTGAAAACACGATTCTTGTTGAAAACGCGAAAGTGGAATGTGATCTTAAGCCCGTTTTCCACTTCGCGACTCTTTTCGTGTAAAAAATAAAACTAGTAACGTGGTTCGCTACCAAAGTAATTTGCGGCGAAAAAGTCGAAAGCAGCCAATCACGTTGCTAGATTTATTTTTCCCACTAACATATTCGCATGGTGGAGAAGGGAACTTAAGCCTGTTTTTCACTAGCGATATTTTCGCGCGAAGCGACTTTTTGAATTGTTCAAATTGACAGGAATTGATTAAAAACTATTTAGTTTCAGCTGAAAGCTCATGACACAAAAAAATAAGTCGCTTCGCGCGAAAAAACGAACGGCCTTAAGGCCGTTTAATCTATTCTCAAACGGCCTTAAGGCCGTTTAAAATGTCGCCCAATCGTCGTATCGAACGCATGAATTGGAAAACGAAAAATCTCAGCTACATTGGAACAATCTCCCAAAAGACAGTGTCGTTGGATACGAAAAACGCTCCACAAGGAAGTCCAAAACTATCATCGACGGTTACTTTTCTAAACCGAATAGAAGTAGTCTCTGATAACCCGCACGCTTTTGTAGCTATATATGCATGACCGCAGAATCTATTCTCAATCCGGTAGGTCTACACATCTGTGGTCGCGGTTTTAAAAAAAAACAACCCTCATAATCTGACGACAAGTATAACGAGACTTGTTATCATCTTCTAAAATATAACTCAAGCAAAATGTAATTATCGCACGGAATTTTGTCGTCAACATAATAACATTTGTTTCTGATTGGTTTCTTCGCGGCCATGCAATTTCTTCTGGAGTATTTAACTTGGACTCATAGACTCACAGTGGACGTGTCGCATACGAAACTGGTGTCACCGCGCTATGTTCTACTTGGAGTAAAGGAATACCAAATGGTTTTCCGTGCAGGATTGCGTGATCCTTGCACGCGGCATGTTGCGAGAGTTTTGGAAATCGTAAAAATACACGAGCCGTCAGGCGAGTGCATTTTTACGATTTCCGAAACTCGA